>JACEFZ010024953.1:0-255000 GCA_014155875.1 Cepaea nemoralis | reverse complement strand
AAGACAAGATAATGTTAGGTATAAGCTACAAGACGTCTCGGAAGCACTGGCAGAGGCACCAATGGTTCCATTCCTGAGTGGGTCCAGTTTAAGCACAGTATTTGTGCCTGTCTATTCAATCAATCATGTGCCATGCCGGAAAGCGTGGGCGGTCATGACTCGCCATTTCACTCGATCACCAGTGTCGTGGATCAGCTCAGTGTTCCTGTCTCGTCCATGCCATGTGGCCAAGCCATCCAGGTATTTTCCTCTCGGTCTGCCTCTTGGTCTGTTTCCTTCGATCTTTCCAGTTGTCACCAAGTTCTCCAATCCATTTCTTCTCATAACATGTCAAAAAAAATGTTGACTGTCTACGTCTAATCTCTCTAATCCGTTTACGATGTTCATTTGTCTCCTGTAGTACTTGGTCATTGGTTTTTCTGTCTGTCCATGGTATTCTTTGCATTCTCCTCAGAAACCACATTTCTGCAGCCATCAGATGTTTTTCAGCTTGACTGCCCATTGTCCGAGTTTCAAATTCATACAAAAGAACAGGCTCTATGTATCCCCTCAACACTCTTTTTCTCGTTTCATTGACATCTTGCTAAAGGCTACTTTCGCCATGGCGATTTTTATTCTAATCTCTCCAAGGAATCTCCCATCAGATGCTATGACTGTTCCAAGATAATTGTACCGATTCACTTGTTGAAGAATATTTCAATTTACTTGTATATTACATTGTGGCACTTCTTCCTTCCTAGTGACGACCATAACCTGAGTCTTTTTACAATTTAATTCTAACCCCAGTTGCTCACTGTGTACAACAACCGCATCTACTAATTGTTGCAGGTCCTGCGCATTGTCTGCAATTAATACTGTATCATCTGCATATCTAATGTTATTGATGTTTCGTCCCCAAATGCTGATTCCATTTATATCCTCTACATTTCTGAAAATATTTTCACTGTATAGGGAAAAAAGATCTGGAGACATCACACATCCCTGCCTAACACCTCTTTTAATTGGCTGATACTGTCTTCAATATCAATCCTTATTGCAGCTTGTTGTTTCCAATAGAGCCTATGTTTTTTATAAGTCTAATGTTTTTCCCATCAATTTGTAGATCTCCAAGCATATCCACCATGCTGACATGTCTAACTCTATCAAAAGCTTTTGTGTAGTCAATAAAGCAAAGATGTATATCCTTGTTTACTTCTATAACACGTTCAATAACTGTTCGCAGCATATACACAGCATTTACTGTACCCTTTCCTTCTACAAACCCACATTGTTCTTCCCCTATTTCAGGTTGTATCTTCTTCCTCACTCTTTGCATGATAATTCTTAGCAAAATCTTTGTGATGTGACTCATTATACTAATTGTTCTATGTTGATCACATTCCAAGGTTCCTGATTTTTTTGGGATTGCAATAAATACAGAGTTACATAATTCAGGAGGTATATCTCTAGTATCATATAATCTGCTCATCAGTCTGGTGACTTGCTCTAGTTCAAATTCTTCTAAAGCTTTAATCATTTCTGTTGTGATGTTATCTGCACCAGGGGCCTTGCCAGCTTTCATATGTTTAAGAACATTTCGAACTTCCATCTCCAAAATTGGCGGTCCTTCATTATTAAATCTAATATCATACTGTTCGTCTCTGTTATCATCATAAATGTGTTTCACATAATCTGTCCATACTTGTAGAATCTGGTCAATGTCTATTATCAGTTCCAAATTAGCAACTCGTGTAATTTATCATTTATCACCACAACAAGCAATGATGTACAGACCAGATGGAGGCAGAGGAAGAGGTCGACCACGTAAAAGGACGCATGGAATTACAGAGTCCATGGGAATATCGATACATGAAGCCCATGAGTGGGCACTCTCCCTCTGTTTTTACTTCACCTTGACAACGCAAGGTACAAGAGGAACATGATGAGACGAGATAAGATGAAGATGAAGATGCAAGTGGCCAAGTAGCAGATGCTGCTTTTGAATAGAAGTAGAGTTAGAAAAATTAGTTCTTCTGCGATTAACTCTTGCTTTGCGTCTTTTCGAGTATGGGTCACATATAGGATGGTGCATGAACATCCATTGTAGTACTAGATATCCGCTTTCTATTCCCCTGCTGCTTTAGATAACGTGTTCCCATTTCGACGGCCGAGAATTCTTTTCTGGATTCCTTCTTCCATAGGCAGTTTGCCTACCCGGGCCTGTGGATCCTACCTACCCACATTTCTGTCGGACTTACAAGAACTGTCACATATCAATGGTGGTTTGGCATTCGGCGTGTCCTTCACTTAGATGGATTTCCTTCCAGGGGAAAAAGTAGTGAGGTAAACGACCCCTTTGCACGCCATTAGGCGCATTAAGTGTCTGATAACAAGTCAAGTTAGTTCAAGATCCCGTTTCATGCTGTCAGACGTAGTACTGTGCACAAAATACATACACAATTCAAGTTATTTCAGGATTCTGTTTCACGCTGTCAGACGTGTTGTGTACATGGTACACACATAATTCAAGGTAGTTCAGGGACCCGTGTCACGCTGTCAGACGTGTTTTGTACACGGTACACGCACGATAAAAGTTAGTTCAGGATCCCGTTTCATGCTGTCAGACGTATTGTGTACACGGTACATACACGATAAATGTTAGTTCAGGATCCCGTGTCACGCTGTCAGACCTTATTGTGTATATGATACACACACGATTCAGGTTAGTTCATGATCCCGTGTCAGTCTGTCAGACGTATTGTGTACATAGTACACACGCGATAAAAGTTAGGTCAGGATCCCGTTTCATGCTGTCAAACTTATTGTGTACACAGTTCACACACGATCCAAGTTAGTTCATGATCCCGTTTTGCGCTGTGAGACATGTTGTGTACATGGTATACTCACGAAAACAGTTAGTTCAGGATCCCGCTTCACACTGTCAGACGTGGTGTGTACATAGTGCACACATGATAAAAGCACACTTTGACACGTCATGAGGCATACTGGTTATATGGTGCTGGCCCAATATTTTAGACTTAGCGCGACCCACATTATGATGTTGTCAAAATTACCTGGCCGGCTTTAATTCCCAAAAGTATATGGTGTTGACCCGATTGTTTTAGACTTAGCGCCACCCACAGTATGATGTTGTCAGAATTATACGGTCGACTTTAATTCCCAAGTTATATGGTGTTGATCCAATATTGTATACTTAGCGCCACCCACAGTATGATGTTGTCAAAATTACACGGTCGACTTTAATTACCTAGGTATATGGTGCTAGCATCATAATTTAGACAGATCGGCGTGTTATGGCTGATGCGGTCAGTATCTTATTGGAGACTTATACTTTCTGATTAATTTCCGGGCAGCAATTTTAAGCTGGGTCAACTAGAGAGTTCAGATCACTGAAAATAATCGCCGCCTCGAAGGGGATTCAAACATATGACGACCAGGACGTTAAGCAAGCTTGCTAATCTTTGTGCAACCTCGGCTTCCTTAGTAGTGTTAGGCTTTCGTGTGTTCGAGGCGACGACATAATGAGTTTGGTGACCAATACCTTATCTGGTCTGCTTTCTTCATCGACATAATGAGGTGGGTGGAAAAGACCTTCTCTGGTCTTTTTTCTTCGACGACATATTGAGGTTGGTGACAAGCACCTTTTCTGGTCTGCTTTCGTCGACGATGTAATGAGTTAGTGACCAGTAACTTTCCTAGTCTGCTTTGTTTCTTACACAATTACCAGAAAATTATTTTTTTAAATGATCTAGTACCCAATTATAAGAAGGGAGCCGCAGTGGCATACATGCTAGCCATTGGCCTGCGACTCGCTGGTCCTGGGTTCCATCCGCATCGAGACGGATTCGAATTTTTTTAATTGACCTGGGCTCTCAAGTAGACCCAGTTTTAAAAAAAAAGGTTATCAGGAAATTTGTTGGGAAGTATAGACAGCGGTGTGATTCTGACAATATCAACCACCGAGTGCCGACTCGTCGATACAAATATAGATATATCACACTATGCCCAAATGCGTCTTAAGATGTTAAATAAAAGAGACCTTTCATGGTCAACTAACGTACTTGTGAATGGAGTCGGCACTTAAACAGTACTTTTCGGAGCAAGAGAATCTTAGCCCTGATAAGGATTTGAATCTAGACTGCACTCTTAGTCATCAGATGAATTTATTAGTATGTCACCTCGACTCCTGTCATTTCAGATAAGTATTGTAACCCCCTTTACAGATACTGGGTTGTGAACTTTGACCTTTCCATGCTCTAGGCCACATTGTCATGAGATATAGTGGCCAGTTACTTTCATCGTCTCATCTTCTCCCCAGAGTCCAGCAACTTTAAATAAACTAATCGGTACTATTGTTACCGATACTGCCACAGCTGTTGATTGAACCCATAAAGTCCGTGTTGCGATGTATGTGCACTAACTAAAAGCCATGCTGCACTTGGCAGTGACCATTGTAATTCTGTAGTTTATAATGGAACATGTGGTACTGGAGTTGGTTGTGAAGAACACGGTACTGTAGTTGGTAATGAAGACTACGGTACTGTAGTTGGTAATGAAGACTGCGTTTTTTTGATAGTGAAGGCTGTGATACTGTAGTTGTTAGTAAAGACTGTGGTACTGTAGTTAACAGTTGGTACTATGGCCAGTGCTACTAAAGTTGGTATTGGAGACTGTAATACTTTAGTCTGTTCTATAGGATGTTCTACAGTAGTTGGTATTGGAGCCTATGGCAGTGTAGTTGGTACAATGATCTGTGCAACTATAGCTGGTATAGGAGATTGCGGTACTGTAACTGATACTATGGCCTGGGCTATTGTAGTTGGTGTTGGAGCATGTGATAGTGTAGTTGGTACTATGGCATGTGGTAGTGTCGTTGGTACTATGGCCTGTGGTAGTATAGTTGGTACTATGGCCTGTGGTAGTGTAGTTGTTACTATGGCCTGTGGTAGTGTAGTTGGTACTATGGCCTGTGGTAGTGTCGTTGGTACTATGACCTGTGGTAGTGTAGATGGTACTATGGCCTGTGGTAATATAGTTGGTACTATGGCCTGTGGTAGTATAGTTGGTACTATGGCCTGTGGTAGTTTAGTTGGTACTATGGCCTGTGGTAGTGTCGTTGGTACTATGGCCTGTGCTACTAAAGTTGGTATTGGAGCCTGTGGTAGTGTAGTTGGTACTATGGCCTGTGGCAGTATAGTTGGTACTATGGCCTGTGGTAGTGTCGTTGGTACTATGGCCTGTGCTACTAAAGTTGGTATTGGAGCTTGTGGTAGTGTAGTTGGTACTATGGCCTGTGGTAGTATAGTTGGTACTATGGCCTGTGGTATTGTAGTTGGTACTATGGCCTGTGCTACTAAAGTTGGTATTGGAGCCTTTGGTATTATAGTTGGTATTATGGCCTGTGCTATTGTATTTGGTATTAGAGCTTGTGGTACTGTAGTTGGTACTATGGCATGTGGTAGTGTAGTTGTAATATGGCCTGTGCTATTGTATTTGGTATTGGAGCTTGTGGTAGTATAGTTGGTACTATGGCCTGTGGTAGTGTCGTTGGTACTATGGCCTGTGGTAGTGTAGTTGGTACTATGGCCTGTGGTAGTGTAGTTGGTACTATGGCCTGTGGTAGTGTAGTTGGTACTATAGCCTGTGGTAGTGTAGTTGGTACTATGGCCTGTGGTAGTGTAGTTGGTACTATAGCCTGTGGTAGTGTAGTTGGTACTATGGTCTGTGGTAGTGTAGTTGGTATTATGGCCTGTGGTAGTGTAGTTGGTACTATGGCCTGTGGTAGTGTAGTTGGTACTATGGCCTGTGGTAGTATAGTTGGTACTATGGCCTGTGGTAGTGTAGTTGGTACTACGGCCTGTGGCTAGTAAGTTGGTACTATGGAGCCTTTGGTAGTAGTACTTGGTACTATGGCCTGTGGTATTGTATTTGGTACTATGTAGCCTTGTGGTAGTGTAGTTGGTACTATGGCATGTGGTAGTGTAGTTGGTACTATGGCCTGTGCTATTGTATTTGGTATTGGAGCTTGTGGTAGTATAGTTGGTACTATAGTCCTGTGGTAGTGTAGTTGGTACTATGGCCTGTGGTAGTATAGTTGGTACTATGGCCTGTGGTAGTGTAGTTGTTACTATGGCCTGTGGTAGTGTAGTTGGTACTATGGCCTGTGGTAGTGTCGTTGGTACTATGGCCTGTGGTAGTGTAGATGGTACTATGGCCTGTGGTAATATAGTTGGTACTATGGCCTGTGGTAGTATAGTTGGTACTATGGCCTGTGGTAGTGTAGTTGGTACTATGGCCTGTGGTAGTGTAGTTGGTACTATGGCCTGCGGTAGTATAGTTGGTACTATGGCCTGTGGTAGTATAGTTTGTACTATGGCCTGTGGTAGTATAGTTGGTACTAAGGCCTGCGGTAGTATAGTTTGTACTATGGCCTGCGGTAGTATAGTTTGTACTATGGCCTGCGGTAGTATAGTTTGTACTATGGCCTGCGGTAGTATAGTTGGTACTATGGTCTGTGGTAGTGTCGTTGGTACTATGGTCTGTGGTAGTGTCGTTGGTACTATGGCCTGTGGTAGTGTAGTTGGTACTATCGCCTGTGGTAGTGTAGTTGGTACTATGGCCTGTGGTAGTATAGTTGGTACTATGGCCTGTGTTAGTATAGTTGGTACTATGGCCTGTGGTAGTGTCGTTGGTACTGTGGCCTGTGGTAGTGTAGTTGGTACTATGGCCTGTGGTAGTGTAGTTGGTACTATGGCCTGTGGTAGTATAGTTGGTACTATGGCCTGTGGTAGTGTAGTTGGTACTATGGCCTGTGGTAGTAGAATTGGTACTATGGCCTGTGGTATTGTAGTTGGTACTATGGCCTGTGCTACTAAAGTTGGTATTGGAGCCTTTGGTATTATAGTTGGTACTATGGCCTGTGCTATTGTATTTGGTATTAGAGCTTGTGGTACTGTAGTTGGTACTATGGCATGTGGTAGTGTAGTTGTAATATGGCCTGTGCTATTGTATTTGGTATTGGAGCTTGTGGTAGTATAGTTGGTACTATGGCCTGTGGTAGTGTCGTTGGTACTATGGCCTGTGGTAGTATAGTTGGTACTATGGCCTGTGGTAGTGTAGTTGGTACTATGGCCTGCGGTAGTATAGTTGGTACTATGGCCTGTGGTAGTGTAGTTGGTACTATGGCCTGTGGTAGTGTCGCTGGTACTATGGCCTGTGGTAGTGTCGTTGGTACTATGGCCTGTGCTACTAAAGTTGGTATTGGAGCCTGTGGTAGTGTAGTTGGTACTATAGCCTGTGGTAGTGTAGTTGGTACTATGGCCTGTGGTAGTGTAGTTGGTACTATGGCCTGTGGTAGTGTCGTTGGTACTATGGCCTGTGCTACTAAAGGTGGTATTGGAGCCTGTGGTAGTGTAGTTGTTACTATGTCCTTTGGTAGTGTAGTTGGTACTATGGCCTGTGGTAGTGTAGTTGGTACTATGGCCTGTGCTACTAAAGTTGGTATTGGAGCCTGTGGTAGTATAGTTGGTACTATGGCCTGTGGTAGTATAGTTGGTACTATGGCCTGTGGTAGTGTAGTTGGTACTATGGCCTGTGCTACTAAAGTTGGTATTGGAGCCTATGGTAGTGTCGTTGGTACTATGGCCTGTGGTAGTATAGTTGGTACTATGGCCTGTGGTAGTATAGATGGTACTATGGCCTGTGGTAGTATAGTTGGTACTATGACCTGTGGTAGTGTCGTTGGTACTATGGCCTGTGCTACTAAAGTTGGTATTGGAGCCTGTGGTAGTGTAGTTGGTACTATAGCCTGTGGTAGTGTAGTTGGTACTATGGCCTGTGGTAGTGTAGTTGGTACTATGGCCTGTGGTAGTGTCGTTGGTACTATGGCCTGTGCTACTAAAGGTGGTATTGGAGCCTGTGGTAGTGTAGTTGTTACTATGTCCTTTGGTAGTGTAGTTGGTACTATGGCCTGTGGTAGTGTAGTTGGTACTATGGCCTGTGGTAGTGTAGTTGGTACTATGGCCTGTGGTAGTGTAGTTGGTACTATGGCCTGTGGTAGTGTAGTTGGTACTATGGCCTGTGGTAGTGTAGTTGGTACTATGGCCTGTGGTAGTGTCGTTGGTACTATGGCCTGTGCTACTAAAGTTGGTATTGGAGCCTGTGGTAGTGTAGTTGGTACTATGGCCTGTGGTAGTATAGTTGGTACTATGGCCTGTGGTAGTGTCGTTGGTACTATGGCCTGTGCTACTAAAGTTGGTATTGGAGCTTGTGGTAGTGTAGTTGGTACTATGGCCTGTGGTAGTATAGTTGGTACTATGGCCTGTGGTAGTGTCGTTGGTACTATGGCCTGTGCTACTAAAGTTGGTATTGGAGCCTGTCGTAGTGTAGTTGGTACTATGGCCTGTGGTAGTGTAGTTGGTACTATGGCCTGTGCTACTGTAGTTGGTATTGGAGCCTGCGGTATTGTAACTGGCAATGGTTGACTGTTGCATTTGAAAGCCTGGGCATCCATCTGTGAAATTATCTTTAGTGCTAGGATCTTCTGCTTTTGATAAATCAGGAGAATCTCAGCCCAGCACATCAACTCCGTAACTACATTTAATTATTATATGTGAAGTCTTTATCATATCTGCTTGTAACGAGTTTGTGTCCGTGTGTACTATTCACCATATTTCGCCAGAACAGAACTGAATTCTTCTATATAATGGAAGAGTTGCTATGTTTTAACAATGATCTATGACAATGGTTGCTTAAATTCACAATGTCAGAGTTTAATAGATTATCATTGCTTGAAATCACAGCCTCAGCGTTTAGTAAACGATCATTGTGTGAATTCACTGCCTCAGTGTTTAATAAGCTATAATTGTTTGACGTAACAATGTCAAAGTGTGGTTAACTATCGTTGTTTGCCTTAACAGTGTTAAAGTGTAGTAAACTATCGTTGCTTGATTTAACAATGTCAGAGTTTAGTAAACTATCATTGTTTGACTTAACAATGTCAGTGTTTAGTAAACTTTCATTGTTTGACATAACAGTGTCAGTGTTTAGTAAACTTTCATTGTTTGACTTAACAATGTCAGAGTTTAGAAACTATCATTGTTTGACATAACAGTGTCAGTGTTTAGTAAACTTTCATTGTTTGACTTAACAATGTCAGAGTTTAGAAACTATCATTGTTTGACATAACAGTGTCAGTGTTTAGTAAACTTTCATTGTTTGACTTAACAATGTCAGATTTTAGAAACTATCATTGTTTGACATAACAGTGTCAGAGTTTAGTAAACTTTCATTGTTTGACTTAACAGTGTCAAAGTCTAGGAAACTATTATTATTTGACTTAACAATGTCGAGTGTAGTAAACTATCCTAGTCTGATTAAACAGTGTCAGAGTAGAGTAAACAATCGTGGTGTGACTTAACAGTGTCAGAATTTAGTAAACTGTCGATATATCTTGTATTAGAGTTTAGTCAACTATCGTTGTTTAACTTAACAGTGTCAAAATATAGTAAACTATCGTGGTGTGGCTTAACAGTGTCAGAGTTTAGTAAACTATTGTGTTTCATATAACAGTGCCAGAGTACTGTAAAATATTGTTATTTGACTTAACAGTGTTAAAGTGTATTAAAGTGTATTAAAGTGTACAATCATTTTTTGACTTAACAGTGTCAGAGTATGGTAAACTATTGTTGTTTGACTTAATAGTGTCAGAGCTTAGACAACTATCATTGTTTGACTTAATAGTCCCAGAGTGTAGTAAACTATCGTTGTTTGATTTAACATAGATTAGTATACGAACACCAAAAATAAACATGAATTAGGAACAGGTTTTGTCATAACAAAATAGTTATGGGGGAACGTTCTAAACTTTAAAGCTGTTAATGACAGAATTAGTAAATTACGAATAAAAGGTAAATGGAAAAATATAACGATGATTAATGTACATGCACCTACTGAAGAGAAAGAAGATGACGTTAAAGAAGACTTTTATAATGATCTGGAAGATGTCATAGAAGAAACCCCCAAACAGGACATCCTGATTGTGCTGGGAGACTTCAATGCAAAAATAGGTAGAGAGCAAACTCATAAAAAAGTGGCCGGTATGGAAAGCCTACATACAACTTCAAATGATAATGGATTGAGAGTCATCAACCTGGCAGAAGCCAAAGGACTGCACATTAGCAGTACCAGACTACAAAGAAAGGAAACACACAAACAAACTTGGAAATCATGTGACAAGAGAACCTATAATCAAATAGATCACATTTTAATTAACAACAGAAATGCATCAAACATAAACACGTTAGAAGTTATAGAGGAGCTGAGTGCCACAGCGACCACTTCCTCGTTGGAGCAAAATTTAAAATAAAACTTAAGAGAGCTTTCTATACTAAATTACAAAGATTACACCCAACATATAACAGAGAAAAACTACAAGAAATTACGGTCATGTTCTGCCATCTCACTCGATCACCAGAGTCGTGGATCAGCTCCGTGTTTCTGTCTCGACCATGCCACAAGGCCAAGCCATCCATGTATTTAATTCTTCGTCTTCCCCTTGGTCTGTTCCCCTCGATCTTACCAGTTGTCACCAAGTTCTCCAAATCATTTCTTCTCATAACATGCCCAAACAATTGTGACTGTCTACGTCTAATGTCTCTAATCAGTTTACGATCTTCATTTGTTTCTTGAAGGACTTGTTCATTGGTCTTTCTGGCTGTCCATGGTATTCTTTGCATTTTCCTCAGAAACCACATTTCTACAGCCATCAGATGTTTTTCAGCCTGACTGCTCATTGTCCAAGCTTCACATCCATATAAAAGTACAGGTTCTATGTAGCATCTCAACACTCTTTTTCTAGTTTCAATTGACTTCTTTTTATTGGTCAGTATGTTTTTCATCTTGCTAAAGGCTACTTTTTGCGATGGCGATTCTTGTTCTAATCTCTTCAAGGCATCTCCCATCAGATGGTATGACTGTTCCGAGATAATTGTACCTATTCACTTGTTGAAGAATATTCCCACTTACTTGTATTTTGTTCTTCCTAGTGACGACCATATTCTGTGTCTTTTTACAATTTAATTCTAACCCTAGTTGTTCACTGTGTGTAACAACCGCATCTACTAGATTTTGCAGCGAGAATATATGAGTAATATAATCAAAGATATGGAAACTAATCACCAGAAAAACGAATCCAGAAAGTTTTTTAAAGAACTGAAGTCAATGAAACGAGGGCACCAACACAACACATATGGTTTAAAAGACAAAAATGGGAATATGATAAATACCAATGAGGATATGTGCAACACATGGAAAGAATATTTTGTTGAATTACTAAATTGTGAAGCTCCAAGTAACTCTTTCCCACAGGAAGAGGTTCTAACGTGTGAATCACAAATTGAAGAACCTGCATTCGATGAAATCCTATATGCAATCACACGACTTAAATACAATAAGGCAACTGGGGCTGATGGAATTGCTGCTGAACTTATAAAGGCAGGTGGCCATGCATTACATCTAAAGCTATACGAACTAATAATAAAAATCTGGAGGACAGAAGAATTACCCCATGACTGGAAAGAGTCATTATTGATACCTATCTTTAAGAAAGGAGAAAAGTTCCAAAGTGAAAATTATAGAGGAATGTCACTATTGTCCACAAGCTATAAGATATTATCCGCAGTATTACTAAATAGACTAATACCCTATTCAGAAGACATATTAGGTGACTACCAGGCGGGTTTTAGACAAAACAGATCAACAATAGATCAGATATTTATCTTACGACAAATAGCCGAGAAAAATTGGGAATATAAAAGAGATCTCCATAACATTTTTGTGGATTTTAAAAAGGCTTATGATAGTGTCCATAGGAATAGTCTATGGAATGCTATGCAGGAATTTGGAATACCAAGGAAGTTAATCAACATGACCAGACTATGCATGGAAGATACTTATAATATAGTAACATATAAAGGCAGGAAATCAGACCCTTTCCAAATAACATCTGGCTTGAAACAAGGTGATGCACTATCGCCGCTACTCTTCAATCTGGCTCTAGAGAAAGTTGTAAGGAAGGTAAAGGAGGAATGTGATATTGGAGGAACATCTAAGCTGCTTGGTTATGCAGATGATATAGATATTATAGGGGAACATGAACAAAAGACATTGGAAATATTGACTCACTTAAAGGAAAAAGCCCAACAGATGGGGCTGGTTATCAACCAAGATAAGACAGAATATATGGTAATTTCAAGAGAAGGAATGGCTAAAAACTCTGGCCACATACAAATAGATAATATGACCATTAAAAGAACGGAAACATACAAAAATACCTGGGTACAATCTTCAACTGCTCCAACATCATAAGGGAAGAAATACAAACTAGAATCAATTCTGGAAATAAGATATACTATGCACTACAACATCTACTAAAATCAAATGCGCTATCTCGTAACACCAAAATTGTTATATATACAAAACACTGATCAGACCAGTTGTGCTGTATGGCTCTGAAACCTGGAGTACAACGAAAGGAGACGAAGCCTTGTTACAAACCTTTGAGAACAAAGTTTTAAGACGCATCTTTGCACCCATTAGGGATACACAAAGTGGAGAGTGGAAAAGAAGAAGTAACAAAGACATTTATGATCTGTTTAAGCCCCCGCTAATCACTGGTATCATGAAGGCTAATAGACTACAATGGCTGGGGCATATAGAAAGAATGGAAGACAATAGGGAAACAAAACTCGCTTACATTCAGGCAATAAATGACCGTAGACCCTGAGGTAGACCAAGAAGACGATGGAGAGATAATATATATACAGACCTACAAGCACTTGGAATCAACGACTGGCAAGAGACGAATGGAGACGGATTGTATCTGCAGCAAAGAACCTCAATGGCTCTTAACGCTGAAGAAGAAGAAGAAGAAGAAGAAGAAGAAGAAGAAGAAGAAGAAGAAGAAGAAGAAGAAGAAGAAGAAGAAGAAGAAGAAGAAGAAGAAGAAGAAGAAGAAGAAGAAGAAGAAGAAGAAGAAGAAGAAGAAGAAGAAGAAGAAGAAGAAGAAGAAGAAGAAGAAGAAGAAGAAGAAGAAGAAGAAGAAGAAGAAGAAGAAGAAGAAGAAGTATACGATCAACTGTTAACAAAAAATATCAGATTTGAGTAGACGATAATTTTTTTACCTACCAGTATCATATTTTAGTAAACGATCAATTGTTAACAAACATTGTCAGATGTTAGTAAACAATTACTGTTTGATTTTACAACGTCAGAGTTTAAAAAATGATCTTGATATGCATTCACGGTATCAGGGTTTATTAAAGAATAATTGTTTTACCTCACGGAGTCAGAGTTCAGTAAACTATCATTGTTTGACTCCACACTGTCAGCTTCTAGTAAGTGGTCATTGTTTCAATTCACAGCGTCAGCATTTTGTGTACAATCATTTACGTCACACTGATTAATTGATGTACGTCACATTGTCAGCTTTTAGTAAACGTTAATTGTTTGACTTCACAGTTTCAGCTTATAGTTTGAATGTCAGTTTTTAGTAAACAATCAGTGTTGAATTCAGAGTATATAATACCCATGTTTTATATTGATATTCTTCTTCTTCTTACGTTCGCCTGAAATATGCTTATAACTGCAATGTTGTCTCTTGTATGAATCCAACAGTCTTTTTTAGTTCATTCAGCGGTCCATAGAGTTTATCCTCCACTGTTGTCTCTCTAGGCCAGAAGGTTCGCCTGGATATGTTGTAGTTTGGGCAATCCTGGAGTATGTGCTCTGCTGTCTGCGACGCCAAACCACACGTGCACATGGCTGAGTCACCAATCTTGAATTTTGTATACATGTGGTTGCGTAATCTATTGTGTCCTGTTCTGAGGCGCAGAAGAATGACCTGTTCTGGTCTGTCCATAACGTGGTAGTCGTCTTGAGTAAGGTTTGGTGGCCTTCTGACTAATTTGATCATTATTTTCTTTTGGTGGTATGTAACGGGCACATCAGGTTGTTCTTCTTTTTCTCCTTCCTTAGCCAATCGATCAGCTCTGTCGTTTCCGGGGACTCCACAGTGGGATGGTATCCACTGTATGGTGATCTTACGCTGACTGCTAAGTTCAGAAAGTAGTGTCCTCAGAACTGGCAATTTCCCAGACAGGAGCGCCTCTATTACGGATTTCGCATCTGTCAATATCACCACAGGTTGTGTACCATGGCTGGTATTTTGTAATTTCTCTGTGGCTATCTTGATTGCCTCAATTTCAGCATATATTGATATGAAAACCCTACATCATAGAACTGTCAAATAGTGCCTGTCTACTAATGTTGCAGCACCGAACTGTGTATATTATTTAGGTATTTCACATATGTCAGCTCTATGGTGAAGACGTTGCGGGCGCAGTTTGCAATCCATCATACCACGTTCGAAACACACCTGCGGGCGATTTGGGCACAGACCGCCTTGCGTTTTTGTTACTTTAATTAAATGGTATGGATGCCGGTCGTTTAGAAAGCAATGGAAAAACTACTGAATTTAAACTTACGAAGATATCACAAACAGCAAATAATGTTTGGGTTGGTTGCAACGTCCTGTAAAGGATATGCAACTGACTTTAACATTTAACATATAATATAGACGACGCGCGAAAGCTGTATTTCAAAGGTGGAAAAATATCTTGTGTAATAAATCACTTTCATTGCATGATAGAAAGAGAGTACTGAAATGTTATATCGGAGCCTTCAGTTTTATGACAGTGAATCTTGGGATTTGAGAGTACAACCTAGGAAGCGCTTAAACGACGTGGAGATATGTGCTCCTTAACGAATGCTGTGAATACTCAAGTCGGTTCAGAGTAACTACCAACAATTGCCTGTAAGAGGTTACTGAAAATAGGA
This sequence comes from Cepaea nemoralis, assembly GCA_014155875.1. Classification (NCBI taxonomy): domain Eukaryota; kingdom Metazoa; phylum Mollusca; class Gastropoda; order Stylommatophora; family Helicidae; genus Cepaea; species Cepaea nemoralis. Next base: position 240,105 of record JACEFZ010024953.1, on the reverse strand, counting down.
TGCTATACAAGAGAGAGAGGGGGCGGGGGGAGGGAAAGAGAGAGATAGAAACAGCGTTCCTAAGTAATATAAAGATATGAGTGGCAGAGAGGAGAAAATAAAACCTGTTTAGGGCTAATTCGAAAGAAAACAAAGAAAAGAAAAAGTATCCAAACTCACCTAAAATGCGGACATCACTTATAACCAGATTGAACGATGCTGAATTTTTGTTTGTTTTCGTAAATATTGAATTGTATTGGGTTGGAGTGGATTAGAAAAGCATCATGACGACTGGAAAGATCAGTAGTAAAAGAGACAGAGGCAGTCCGAGAGAAATTATTCTTGATAGTCTAAGATAGTCTATGTCCTTTAAGAAGACACAAATGAAGACCGCAAATTGAGTAGAGAAATTAGACGTTGGCACTCGAGATTTCTATTTTTATTTTTAAACACGTTATATGGAGAAATGAGCTTGAAAACTTAGTGACAACTTGCAACATTGATGGGAAAAGAGAAAGGGGAAGGCAAAGAGATAAATACCTGCATGGAGTGGCCATATGACATTGCTGGGACAAGAATACAGAGCTGATCCACGACTCCCGTGATTGTGTGAGATAGTGAACCATGACCTTCCAGGTTTATCGGTGTTGGTTCAATACAGGATATATATGTGGGTGGGTGGGTGAGCGAGTGAGTGGGCGAGTCAGTCAGTCAGTCAGTCAGTCAGTCAGTGTGCGAGTGAGTGTATGAGTCAGTCAGTCAGTCAGTCAGTCAGTGTATCAGTGCGTGCTTGATTGCGTGAGTGAGTGAGTGTGTGCGTAAGTGAGTGAGTGAGTGAAGAAAAGCGGAGCACAAAATATCTTCAACGTCCAATCCCGTGGTTGTTACCTAACATTCTCTGTGTGTGTCTACTTTTGTCTCTATCCGCACGGACATTGTCTTGGAGTCTGCTTAAATGACATGCCTAAACATCATAGGGAAACACGACCAACCCAGGCTTGGAGTCTGCTTAAATAACATTCCTAAAAAAAACAAGATCAAGCCAGGCTTGGAGTCTGCTTAAATGGCATGCCTAAACATCATAGGGAAACACGACCAATCAAGCTTGGAGTCTGCTTAAATAGCATTCCTAAACATCACGAGGAAACACGACCAACCCAAGCCAGCCAGTCCGTGTATGGTGTGTTGAATCGTAACAGTGTGGCATGCTCGCCGCAGATGGTAAGCTTCAGTACCCATCCTGTACACTTCGCTGCTTTCTGGGCTTTCAGGTGAGAAAGAGAACTCTGAAACACATATAGATGCAAATCTTTTTAGGACTTCAATGAACATCATCAGCCTCTGTTTTTACAGTCCATGCCGTGAGGCGTTGGTGATTGTGTCCATCTACAGCCTTCTATTTTATGTGTACTGCCAGTCTTGTCTGATACCGATTTTTAAATCATGCCTTGATGTAAACATGTTCACCATTTTCTTTCTAAGTCTTCCCCTGGCTCTCCTCCACTCCATCTTTCCCGCTGTCACGACTACCTCCAGCTTTCATGACGTACCCAAACATGTATAGTGCCCTATTCTGACGCAAGTAGCTAGCACTATTTGTGATTTAACTTCTTTCATGATATTTTCATTATGCTTAGTATCCGTCCACGGCACTCTCAACATTCTTCTATACAACACATCTGTGCAGCTTCCACATAATGGTGCAAGCCGAACATTTTCATAGACCATTGGCACTCGATGAATGATGTGATAAACATTACCCCTGTCGCCTTTATTTCCCAGAGTATGCCCTCATGTCTTTAAGGCTTGTCGACCTTAGAGTCCAGACTGCCGGCTTGATATTTACATCTCCCTTTCTATTGGCGATTGCTATAAAATATGAGGCTAGCACCATACACCAAGTAAGTCTCATACTCAGTCTTACTTGCTATTTTTGTGTGCATGGATGACCACATTCAGAAGGTATCACAAGGAGTAAGTGCCGCGATATACGATGACGTCCTGGTGGTATGATTTGTGGACTATGGCCAATAATAGAATGCAGATGGCGGCAGCCTGGGCAGAGAAATATTCATGCTGTCGGTCTTTTTATATTCTTATCGCTCATGCCATGTGGTGTTGATTATCATGTCTTTCCGCAGCCTTCTGTCTCATGTACTGCCAATCATTTCTGATACTGATGTTCCTCCCTGCCATGATGTCTAACTGTCCAGAATCTTCTCTCTTGATCTTCCCCCAGCCTCCACTACCCTCAAACTTTCCCGTTGTAACGACATACTCCAGCTTTTCCCCTTTCTCATACATGCCCTAAGAATTCGGACTGTGTCTTTCATGAGAGATAACAGTAACCAGTTCTCTGTCAAGATATCTTCACTGATGTAACCAGTTCTTTTTCAAGATATCTTCATTGCTCTCTCTCTCTCTCTCTCTCTCTCTCTCTCTCTCTCTCTCTCTCTCTCTCTCTCTCTCTCTCTCTCTCTCTTTCACTCCACGGCGTTGTCATCATTCGTCTGTAAAATCATGTCTATAACTTCCTAGTAATTCCTAACATGTCAGCAAGCTGTCTATGATTCTCTTCCGTACATCAGGAATGGCTCAATTTAGTTCTTAAGAACTCTTTTCCTGACTTCGATTGACACCGAAAAACTTCAGATGATATTTTTCATCTTGTGAGATGCTGATTCTGTACATGAATACTGAGAAATCAGGAACAACATTCGCCACACTGTCAAATGCTGATTCTGTACATGAATACTGAGAAATCATGAACAACATTCGCCACACTGAGATGCTGATTCTGTACATGAATACTGAGAAATCATGAACAACATTCGCCACACTGTCAAATGCTGATTCTGTACATGAATACTGAGAAATCATGAACAACATTCACCACACTGTCAAATGCTGATTCTGTACATGAATACTGAGAAATCATGAACAACATTCGCCACACTGTCAAATGCTGATTCTGTACATGAATACTGAGAAATCATGAACAACATTCGCCACACTGTCAAATGCTGATTCTGTACATGAATACTGAGAAATCATGAACAACATTCGCCACACTGTCAAATGCTGATTCTGTACATGAATACTGAGAAATCATGAACAACATTCGCCACACTGTCAAATGCTGATTCTGTACATGAATACTGAGAAATCATGAACAACATTCGCCACACTGTCAAATGCTGATTCTGTACATGAATACTGAGAAATCATGAACAACATTCGCCACACTGTCAAATGCTGATTCTGTACATGAATACTGAGAAATCATGAACAACATTCGCCACACTGTCAAATGCTGATTCTGTACATGAATACTGAGAAATCATGAACAACATTCGCCACACTGTCAAATGCTGATTCTGTACATGAATACTGAGAAATCATGAACAACATTCGCCACACTGTCAAATGCTGATTCTGTACATGAATACTGAGAAATCATGAACAACATTCGCCACACTGTCAAATGCTGATTCTGTACATGAATACTGAGAAATCATGAACAACATTCGCCACACTGTCAAATTCTGATTCTGTACATGAATACTGAGAAATCATGAACAACATTCGCCACACTGTCAAATGTTGATTCTGTACATGAATACTGAGAAATCATGAACAACATTCGCCACACTGTCAAATGCTGATTCTGTACATGAATACTGAGAAATAATGAACAACATTCGCCACACTGTCAAATGCTGATTCTGTACATGAATACTGAGAAATCATGAACAACATTCGCCACACTGTCAAATGCTGATTCTGTACATGAATACTGAGAAATCATGAACAACATTCGCCACACTGTCAAATGCTGATTCTGTACATGAATACTGAGAAATCATGAACAACATTCGCCACACTGTCAAATGCTGATTCTATACATGAATACTGAGAAATCATGAACAACATTCGCCACACTGTCAAATGCTGATTCTGTACATGAATACTGAGAAATCATGAACAACATTCGCCACATTGTCAAATAGAGACTAAGCAAAAGAAATACTACTCGAATACATGTCCCAATACGATGACACCCCTGTGTGCTTGCGGGATGCATTGAACAACGGAATAACCTGGAGAATCCACACCAAGAAGACAGAAAGCAATGCAAAAAGACAACTTGGGATTTTGAGAAACATACCTGGATCAAAATGGGAGGCTAACGAAATTTTTTTTTAAAGTTGCATATACCTTACAGGACGTTGCAGTCAACACCAGCATTTTTCGGCAGTTGTTGATGTTCTTGGCCAGATTACGCTCAGTAGTTTGCCATTGCTTTCTGAGCGACCGGGCAGTAACCAACGCGACGCGATCCGCTGCCGAAACTCGCGCAGCTGTGTTCCTCGCGTGGATATACGGGATTTCAGAGAAAGTCGTTAACCCTTTTGCCAGGGACACCGACAATGAAATGACGTTTTAGAATGTTTATGCAGGTGAAAAGAGACCAATATTAAAGTACGAATCGGCAGTATGGTATCATCATCATCATCATGTGTCATGCCAATAAGCGTGAGTAGTCATGGTTTGCCATCTCACACGATCACCAGAGTCGTGGATCAGCTCAGTGTTCTTGTCTCGACCATGCCACGTGACCAAACCATCCAGGTATTTACTTCTCTGCCTTCCCCTTTTCTTTTCCTCCTCAATCTTGCAGTTGTCACCAAGTTCTCCAATGTATTTCTTCTCACAACGTGTCCAAAGAATTGTGACTGTCTACATCGAATTTCTCTACTCATGTCACGGTTTTCGTGCGCTTCTTGTAGAACTTGGTCAGTTTTTTTTCTTTCTGTCTGTCCATAGTATTATTTGCATTTTCCTCAGAAACCACATTTCCACAGCCATCAGATGTTTTTCAGCTTGTCTGCTAAAATACGGCAAGGTATACGGCGGCCAAGGAGTACCAGAATGTTTTAGTGGAAGAACATCAATCCCTTGGTTTGATCATCAATGCCATGAAAACAGCTGCACTGTTCATCACCATCATCATCATCTAGCATGGTCTGTGCAGGCAAACAAATTGCGCATGTCCTTTGCAGGATGTTTAGATCAATCTCAGTTTAATTTTGTTGGCAATTTTAAGTTCAGTACTTGCTCGCGCTTTCTGAACGAGAATTCAACGATCATGTTTTACTGACCGGGTAAAGAATGAATCCACTAGCCCGCCGCCAGGGCACCTGAAGTTTAAGAGTGACAGTTCTTTACGGTTCGGCCACACCAACCTCCTGTATTTGTAGGACTTTCCTGTAATAAAAGCCGGCATGAAAGATGCTCGATCCTTAGCAGATTATCATGGCGCGTGCATTTCAATGTTCGGATGTATGTAATGTCCTATATCCGCCGTTGTGTTGGTGGACCGCCGCCTCTTCTTCTATGAGCCAAACCTTCCTGGATTGCTCTTTCTTAACGACTGTGACTTGTAATAGTGTCAACATACTTTCTGAGACACGATGCCGTTTTTAATCATTCCCATTGCTGTTAGTTATGGAGTCAGCATATTTAAAATCGGCGACATTTTCAGTTTCGTCGCTCAGTGTTTAATTGACATTTTAGTGACATCTGTGAACGGTGTTTGTTTTTGTTTTTTTGTATCTTCAGAAACATGGTTTGATGTTCGCTATTTATTTTCCAAAATGTTTCAGGACAAATTGGTCTCCAAATTAACACCACAAAAACAAAAACTATTGATCTTACCAACAGTTCAGACGTCACCAAATTAAGCAACCATGTTCTTGAAAAAGTCAGCAGTTTCACATACCTAGGAAGCAAAATGACATCTATAGGGGACTCAACACCAGAAATATTATCTAGAATCTCACTGGCATCTGGTGCCTTCAATAAACTGTTAAACATCTGGAAGTCAAAGTCACTCAGTCAACATACGAAACTTAAAATCTTCAACTCGTGTGTGATTCCAGTACTAACGTATGGATGTGAGAGTTGGAAATCAACGGTAGCTTTAGATTTTAAAAAAAAATAGACAATTTTGAGAACAAATGTCTTAGAAGAATTCTAAACATCCAGTGGACAGACTTCAGAACCAATTCGCAAATAAGACAAGAGACTAAGCAAGACATTGTTTCAAATTTTATAAGAAAACACCATTGGAACTACATCGGCCATGTACTCAGAATGGACAAGACAAGACTCCCCTACCAAGCCCTCATATGGACACCGTTAGGGAAAAGAAAACGAGGAAGAGCAAGAGAGACCCTGCGTAGAACCATCATCAGAGAAGTCTCATTCAACGGCCAAGTGAACATCCAAGATCTACAACAGGTAGCAGCGAACCGCCGGACATGGAGAGCCATGACTTCTGCCCTATGCGCCGACTTAGGCTCAAGAGGAAAGACTAACTAACTAAATTTATTTTCACTCGTCTTGTGTTGGTATGAGTGCCGGTCGTTCAGAAAGCAAATACAAATTACTAAAGGTAAACAACTTGCCGAGAAATCACAAACAGCCAAATATGATGGTGTTGACTGCAGCGTCCTGTAAAGGATATGCGGATAACTTAACTGTCACTAGCACGATTACATATTATAATCCCTTGGCATTGTTTGAAAGGAGTACCGTATTATCTGCACATGTGAATGCTGTCTTTCTCCCATGTGTTCATCAACCCATTCTGATGCTTCGCCAGCAACTCTCACAGCTGCTTGTGGACTTAGCTTACAACGGGTACCAGGAAGTGTTCTGGGAAGTCATGGCCACCGCCCTGACACTGACCGCATCTCCCATCGAGTGCCCATTGGTCTATAAACATATAGGGCTGACACTATACACCCATTACGCCTCAAAAAGTGGAAATCCCTCCTTTTCTCATGTTAACAGTATAGCGTGGCACGACTCCACTTACAATGGATATTTTTGTAGAACTCCAGGAATATAAATATCATAAACAAATGTCAAGTGACATTAATGTCGTGTTGGCATCGCAAGTAAGAGGAATATCATTCAAGTGGAACTCTATTAACAGGGAATTCATTGGTATCGCTCCAATACAATAAATCAATTTGTGCCCGATATCAGAACTTGTTCAAGTACCCTTCAGCTGCTTGTCTGTTCTTCAAAAACTCCTTGCGATCTCTTCAGACAGCACTAGAACCCATGCGTCCGTCTCGAGTTGCAGCCCTTCAAACAAATATGTTGTAATGTTTGCTGTCTGTAAGAAAGATGAAGTCGGCGCTGTGGCCAAAGGGCTTCGAACGCAATTTTTTTATCCCGCATACCGCGTTCTAAACAGCTGTAGACCATTTGGAAACAGGCAGCCTTGCGCTGGTTTTTGTACATCTGTATGATTATCGGTCGCTCAGAAAGCAATGATAAACTACTGAACGTAAACTTTTCAAGAAATCACACACGGCCAAAAATGCAGGGGTCGACTGCGGGGTCCTGTAAAGGAAATCCAACTAACTTTTTTTTAAAGAAAGGTCACCAACAAAATTTAAAAACATAATATTACATACATATGTGGCTGCATACATGTATCCGTACCATCGTTTACAATATTTCTACTGTAGATAAATAAAATATTGTAAGAATGCTGAGTTACAGTAACTTGGATTCAATTATCAATTTCAAAGTACCTCTTGTGTTTATTTGTTACATGCTTTGAGCTCAAGCGTAGTCCATATAGCACCGATCTTTCCTTGTGGGCCAGCTGTCTCTATTACCACTGTCCCCAGCCATCAGGAGGACCTATTCCGACTCCTGAGGTACTTGTAATTAACGTTCCCAAGTCAAGGACGAGAAGTGAACGTTTTGTTTTTATTTTTCAACTGACTGGTGTAGGGAAAGAACCCCAACCTTGCCATCAGCGCGCCAGAAGTTTAAGAGCGAGCGATAGCCGCTGTCAGTCACTCTTGTGTAAAATATTGGACATCCGCCGCTGCAAGGATGTGTCGACCATTAAGCCCATTCCGCTAACTCCGCCACTGCAAGGATGTGTCGACCTCTACGCCCACAACGTTAACTCCGTCATCAAGGATGTGTCGACCACTACGTCCACAATGCTAACTCCGTCATCAATTATGTGTCAACCACTACGTCCACAATGCTAACTCCGTCATCAAGGATGTGTCAACCACTACGTCCACAACGCTAACTCCGTCATCAAGGAAGTGTCAACCACTACGCCCACAATGCTAACTCCGCCACTGCAAGGATGTGTCAACCACTACGTCCACAATGCTAACTCCGCCACTGCAAGGATGTGTCGACCACTACGCCCAAAACGTTAACTCCGTCATCAAGGATGTGTCAACCACTACGTCCACAATGCTAACTCCGCCACTGCAAGGATGTGTCGACCACTACGCCCAAAACGTTAACTCCGTCATCAAGGATGTGTCAACCACTACGTCCACAATGCTAACTCCGCCACTGCAAGGATGTGTCAACCACTACGCCCAAAACGTTAACTCCGTCATCAAGGATGTGTCAACCACTACGCCCACAACGTTAACTCCGTCATCAAGGATGTGTCAACCACTACGCCCACAACGTTAACTCCGCCACTGCAACGATGTGTTGACCACTACGCCCACATAGTTAACTCCGTCATCAAGGATGTGTCGACCACTACGCCCACAACGTTAACTCCGTCATCAAGGATGTGTCGACCACTACGCCCACAACGTTAACTCCGTCATCAAGGATGTGTCGACCACTACGCCCACAACGTTACCTCCGCCACTGCAATGATGTGTCGACCACTACGCCCACAACGTTAACTCCGTCATCAAAGATGTTTAGACCACTACGCCCACAACGTTAACTCCGTCATCAAGGATGTGTCGACCACTACGCCCACAACGTTAACTCCGTCATCAAGGATGTGTCGACCACTACGCCCACAACGTTAACTCCGTCATCAAGGATGTGTCGACCACTACGCCCACAACGTTAACTCCGTCATCAAGGATGTGTCGACCACTACGCCCACAACGTTAACTCCGTCATCAAGGATGTGTCGACCACTACGCCCACAACGTTAACTCCGCCACTGCAAGGATGTGTCGACCACTACGCCCACAACGTTAACTCCGCCACTGCAACGATGTGTCGACCACTACGCCCACAACGTTAACTCCGTCATCAAGGATGTGTCGACCACTACGCCCACAACGTTAACTCTAATGAATATAATGCCATAGGGTTGTAAATAAATGATCAGCTTGCAGCTTCATGCCTTCCATTGTCTTCTTCTCCATCTTCTTTCTTCTTCTTCTTCTTCTTCTTCTTCTTCTTCTTCTTCTTCTTCTTCTTCTTCTTCTTCTTCTTCTTCTTCTTCTTCTTCTTCTTCTTCTTCTTCTTCTTCTTCTTCTTCTTCTTATTCTTCTTCTTCTTCTTCTTCTACTTCTTCTTCTTCTTCTTCTTCTTCTTCTTCTTCTTCTTCTTCTTCTTCTTCTTCTTCTTCTTCTTCTTCTTCTTCTTCTTCTTCTTCTTCTTCTTCTTCTTCTTCTTCTTCTTCTTCTTCTTCTTCTTATTATTATTATTATTATTATTATTATTATTATTATTATTATTATTATTATTACTATTATTATTATTATCATTATTATTATTATTATAATTCCTCTTCTTTTTATGCTTCTTCTTCCTTCTTCTTCTTCGGCACATCCTCGGACGTCAAAATGAATATATCCAGAGAAAACAACAATCAATTAGAGCAGTGGTTATCAACCTTTTTTGGCCCATGCCTCCGTTACAATATGTGCAGAGCGTCATTCCCCCCCCCCCCTCCCCCCTTTCGAATTTCCTCCCTATAAATTCCCCCACCCTTACACAATATGCTTAAATATGGAAACTAAATTTAATAAAACTTATTAGAACAAGTCTAAACATCTACATAAAACGTGAATTGCGGGTCTACTAACGTTATAAAACGAATTTTATTAGGGCGATAAGTGCAGAATCGTACAATTTAGAGGAAAAACAATAGGATTCAGAAAGTGCAGACTTTCTGAAAATAAAATATGTCTGTTCGCCAGTAATCCTTTTATCTTGGTTTGTTATGACATCAATGTAATCGACACAGCCATAGATTTGCTCTAACAATAAAGGAAGTGAAAACAGAATATAAAATCTATACGAGCTACCAAATAAACTCCTAATACTTTCAAGCATGGGAAAAAAAATTAAATCAACAACATAGTAGTAAGAAACTTCAATAGGAAATCCAAAGATGAGGGATACCCAGATGCCGTTAACAGAAGAAAATGACGTGGATGACTGGGAAGTAGATTCTCAGCTCCGTCTAATCAACAAACATGATACACCCAGCTTCTACTCCAGGAAATGGGGAACTATTTGTATTACCAGTCCAGAGCTGGTTTTCTTTTCTTAAGGGCAGATATCCTCCAGAAAATTGATTGCGATGTGCTAGACTAATTAACAGGCAGTGACCACAGACCACTCAATCTTGTCAAGACCAAGGCGTAGTTCCACAGGAGCAAAAACCATTGCCTGGCTGGACTAATGAACGAACTAATTGGTATAGATTTGTCATGATATGGGTTGAGGGCAATGACACAACAGAAAATCGTGCCAAGACAGACTGTTGGAGACGTGAGGAGATAAAAATAAAGAAATAGACAAGGGTTGAGACGTCACACAAACGATCTGTATTGTTTGCTTGTTCGTAATGATTACCTTAGTAGCACAACGGTTATCCCAAATGGGCGCCAGTCTTCTCCTTTAAATGCGAGTAAGAGAATCTGAGCACATTGCACTAAATATGTAGGACCGAGGTATATACCAGCACCACACGTGCTTAAGTACATTGATGAGGGTAAGTTGTCACATTTTGTAATTTTGCCTAGGCAACGGCCTATTTGGTCTACTATTTTTCGAATTCCGTCTGCTGAGAAATGTTTAACGCCCGCAACGTCCACACAGGTCCTTCATATTTTGGCCCTTATCATGGAGGACTATGTAGTAGTTTATAATGTGCAAACTACTTATACTTTTAGGTGCAGCACCTACGTAGTGACGTCATATTTTACTATACAAAGAGTCTAGCACCTACGCTCTGACGTCACCAAACTGCACCTTCGAGGACCGCATTTTTTTTTTGAATTTTGGTGGTTATTTTCTTGGGTTTGGGTGACCACTTCCGATTGACTACTTCCGCTGCGGCGGCGGTGGCGGTGGCGACGGCGACGCGATCCCAAGGGATCCGAGGCGATCCGGCCAGATCGGGTGGGGCACCCCGGTGGCGAGAACCGACCCAGCACAGTTTGTCTTTTATGTTTCCACTTTGAATGTTTCATGTAGAAATTTAATTGTTAATTTTTGTACAATTTAATTGTGGAAATTTTATTTTTTCATTCAACCATAGTGACTTATTACATGAGATACATTTAATTTTCTGAAATACAACTGTTGTTTGCCTAGGGGACAGACGAATATCTCTAGCAGGTTGGATATTTAAAATAACAACGTGAGATATTTTTCCCATTTGGTTAAGGAATTGTCCTACTTTTTATAAGCTTTGGCTGAAATTTGGCTTAAATTTTTCCTATTTTGTTAACAAAATTTCCTACTGTTTTATAAGTTTTGGCTGAAATATTTCTTCACTTGTCCAAAAATTTTCACATTTGGTTAACAAAGTTTCCTACTTTTTTATAAGTTTCAATGAACTTTAGCCAAACTTTTCACATTTGGTTAATAAATTTTCCTACTTTTTATGAGTTTGGGTGAGGTTTGGTCAAACTTTCCACAGCTGGACAACAAAATTTCCCACTTTTAATAAGTTTGGGTGAAAGTTGGTCAAACTTTTCACGTTTGGTCAACACCTTTTCTTACTTGGCCAAGATTTTTGCCATTTGGTTAAGAAAGTTTCCTACTTTTCATGAGTTTGGGTGAGCTTTGGTCAAACTTTTCACATCTGGACAACAAAATTTTCCACTTTTCATAAGTATGGGTGAAAGTTGGCCAAACTTGTCACGTTTAGTTAACAAATTTTCCTACTTTTCATGTGTTTGAGTGAGATTTTTATAAGTTTGATTTGAAATTTGGCTAAACTTTTCACATTTGGTTAACACATTTTCTTACTTGGCCAAGAATTTTACCCTTTAGTTAACAGAGTTTCCTAATTTTCATAAGTTTGGGTGAAAATTTGGTCAAACTTTTCACATCTGGACAACAAAATTTCCCACTTTTCATAAGTGTGGGTGAAAGTTGGCCAAACTTTTCACGATTAGTTAACAAATTGTCCTACTTTTCATATGTTTGAGTGAGATTTCTTTACATCTGGACACAAAATTTCCCACTTTTCATAAGTGTGGGTGAAAGTTGGCCAAACTTTTCACGATTAGTTAACAAATTGTCCTACTTTTCATATGTTTGAGTGAGATTTTTATAAGTTTGATTTGAAATTTGGCTAACCTTTTTACATTTGGTTAACAAATTTTCCTACTTTTCATAAGTTTGACTGAGATTTTTATAAGTTTGGTTGAAATGTGACCACCATTTTTTCACTTTGGTTAACAAATTTTCCTACTTTTCATATGTTTGACTGAGTTTTTTATAAGTCTAGTTGAAATGTCGCCACAATTTTCCCATTTGGCTAACAAATTTTATTACTTGACCAGGTTTTTACTCTTAATTCTCTCACCAAATGACAAGTATATACACCGTAAACACTAAATATTCAACAAACAAGACGTAATTATAATCTATATACCTGTTTATTTACAGTATTTCAGTACATTTTACATGCATAATGTCATTATACGAAATGGATGATGTGATATGAGCCGGTATACATAGCATCATAACATCATTTTATTTTCACATACAGAACTATACACATTGTATGTTGTTTCTGGGTTTCTTCACACCACTGTCTGAGTAGGTTGGTTTTTCCGGCTGGTAGTCTGGTATGTATAGGTCACTTGGTATGTAGTCATAAGACTGGTCTCCTGATTGGTGGGCTGACATCTGAGTATTGTATACAATCGGGCCATCAATCATCTGAGTGTTGGGCATATCAAACAGCTGGCTATTGGGCTCTTCACCTATCTGGTTGCTGGGGTCATCACACATCTGACTGTAGCTTGGTTGATAACTGGCTGTATAGTATGCGTCTACTTGGTGGTTTCGTTTAGTACCCTGTTTGACTTGAGTACTGTCTTGAGTGTGTTGGACTTGCTTGCTTCGGTTGATGTCTTGTTGCACGTCAAACAGCTGGCTATTGGGTTCATCACACATCTGGTTGCTGGGGTCATCACACATCTGACTGCAGCTGGGTTGAAAACTGGCGGTATAGTATGCGTCTACTTGGTGGTTTCGGTTAGTTCCTTGTTTAACTTGAGCGCTGACTTGAGTGTTTTGGACTTGATTGGTTCTGGTAGTGTCTTGTTTGCCATGAGCACTGACTTGAATGTTTTGGTTACTGACTTGGTTGTCTCTGTTAGTACCTTGTTTGACTTCGTTACTGGTTTGGATAACTTGGTTGAGTCTATCAAAGTCAGTTAGGATCTCGCGATGCATGGCGATCATCTGTTCATATTCTTGCCGAGTAAGTGTCATTCCATTCTTAGTCGGGAACTTCTTGTCGGATTCACCGTAAATTCTTCGGATGTGTAACGTACTCGTTCCTCTGTAGGATGAGACAACACGGCCTTATCACTACCGCCCACTGGTCTAATAGTCTCACCACTACGAGTCATGTAGACCCAGTTAGCAGGCACAGTCTTGAGGTCTGTAGTCATCTTCTGATCACGATGGTTGAGTGTTACCAGCCTCGGGTTTATATACTAGTTTTTGAGCCACGCGTAAAACCGGTTTCAGCCAGTTTCATAGGTCAAGCGGTTCAGATTACGCTGACGTGGCTGTCTGTATGGCGCGACTAAGCGTTCTACTACCCGCTCGTTGACCTGTTGTATGTTTGAGCTGGGTTGGGGAATGCGGGTCATGATCGCCACATGACCTCTAACCATGATGAAATAGATAGTGTAGAGGGCGCCAAGTTACTTGTGTTGTAGTCATTGTGAGCTATAGTCTGCGAAGTCAGAATACCCTGTGATATACATATACAGTCTCCTCACACCCTTTGTAGTTTTCTTCGTATTGAGGCCTGGTCAGCTATTAAAGACATGGTTGTAAGTATATTACAGCCATCTTGTTTTTATGTAGGTGTTTTAATACTCGTCCGCTAGTGTGGATTGATATTTTTTAATTTTAATTACCAGTTACCATACGGGGATTATACTATCTCGGCCTCTTTAACTGTTGTTCTTGACTTTTTTCTCTGCTCCAGGACTTTGACTCTGTGACTGGTCCCCAGGACTGGGTTAGCATTTGACCCATCTCTAGTATACGTTGCTTAAAATTCTCTCGTTCTCTGATTACATGGTGCCAGTTGCCATTGCGTTCTTCGGTGTCAACGCTATGAACTGTCAAGAGGTGAGGATCTGTTGCAAAATTTACCTGGAGAGGAGAAAAAAATCACATTGAAACTTATAAGGCTTCAGCGTCTAGTAATTCATAGTGAAATAAAGAGTACCAGATAATAGAATGTACCATTAGACAGCGGAACTAACACACCTGTTCTTGGAAACTATGAGTGTGACCGTTACTATTTATACATACCTTTCTCGATGGGTGTTGTATTTCATCTGCTGCGACAGAGGAGCAACTTCGGAAACCAGCGGTAGGATAGTTTTCATTCCACAAAGCATTGATTTTCTTGAGAAACTCAGAGGCTGGTTCATGACCGCTAGACAGAGGGTCACTATTTTCATCTGAAGAAGAGTCGTCAAACAGATCAAATGTTGTCTCATATGGGTCTACGGTTGTCTGACTACAAGAAGTAGGTTTCTTGCAGAACAACATGTCTAATGACAGAGCTGGGATGAAGAATCAAGAATCACCAGTCTTCACACCAGGCAACATAGAAGATGTGCTACTTTGCTGATCACTGAGCCCAGTACTTCTATTCGACGAATGCTAGTCGTCTTATACACGGTATTTGCTTACGTAGAATGACTCATCAGAATATTGTCTGACCCTGTGACCGGATGCGAGCTCCATCTTTGACCATTAGTCACGTGTTTCGGATGTATCCCATAAGGCATGAGACCGGCTACAGCGCCATCTTTGATCGGTTTTAGTCACGCGGTTGTACACTTACACATGCGATCGAGTGCGACGCCATCTTTACCGGTTTTAGTCATGTGTTTCGATTGTATACCTTAGACATATGATCGGAAGCATCACCATATTTGATCGGTTGTATCGTTATGTTGTCAGTGCGCTCTGAGTTATCCTCCAGTTTTCCCCAAAATCATGTCTGAACACGTTCACGTTCGTTCACTCCGCCTGTGGTGAGTCACCCGATCGGTCACCTTCAGATGATGATGATGATGATGATGATGATGATGATGATGATGATGATGATGATGATGATGATGATGATGATGATGATGATGAGGATGATGATGATGATGATGATGATGATGATGATTGATGATTTTGTTCGTGGTGGTGAGTGATGATGTTGATGGTAATCCTGATTACAGACACTACAGACGATCATGTGTGCCGGTTGTTCAGAAAGACAACGGCAAGCTTGCCCAGGAAGCACGAATGTTGAGATTGACTGCGCTGCCCTGTAATTGATAGCACACACACACGCGCGCGCGCGCATGTACACACACACACACACACACACACACACACACACACACGGCTGACAACTGCAAACTTACCCCAGGAAAACTGAAGCTCTATAGAATGCTGAGGGTGACTGCGATGGTGTTTAAATGCAATGCATTAAACCTTGACTGTCATCTGTAAAAGCAATTCAGCCGTTCATAAAAAAGACACCACCAATCTTGCCCAGCAAACACGGCGCTCCACAGAATGCTGAGGTTGACTGTGATGTCCTGTAATTGATAGCACATCCACGCACGCACGCACGCACACACACACAACACACACACACATTCATGTGTTATTAGTTTTTGGTTACAGTGCTATTCATTGGGCAGGCAACAAGGTGAGAGAGAGAGAGAGAGAGAGAGAGAGAGAGAGAGAGAGAGAGAGAGAGAGAGAGAGAGAAAGAGATAAAGAGGGTGAGAGAAAAAGATAGGGACAGAGAGAGTGAGAGAGAGAAAGAGATAGCAAGGGAGAGAAAAAGAGAGAAAGATAGAGATAGAGAGAGCGAGAGATATAGTGTGAGAGAGAGCGAGAGAAAGAGATAGGGACAGAGAGAGAGAGAGGTAGAGAGAGAGAAAACGGGAGAGTGAGAGAAAGGGACAGAGAGAGTGAAAGAGAGAGACAGAGAGGTATAGGGATAGAGAGAGGGACAGCCAGTTAGGGAGAGAAAAAAAGAGAATGATAGTGATATTGAGAGATAGAGAGAGATTAAAGAAAAGAGAGGAAGAGTGACGAGCGAGAGAGAGAGAGAGAGAGAGAGAGAGCGGTAGAGAGGGAGAAAGAGGTAGGGAGGGAGATACCGAGGGTGAGAGAGAGAGAGCTAGAGAGGTAGAGGTAGAAGGAGAGAAGGAGATAGAATGAGAGAGAGAGAGTGAGAGAGAGGTAGAGGGAGAAAAAGAGAGAATGATAGAGATAGTAAGAGAGAGAATAGAGAAAAGCGAGAGAGAGGAAGAGTGACGAGGGAGAGAGAGAGAGAGAGAGAGAGAGAGAGAGAGAGAGAGAGAGAGAGAGAGAGAGAGAGAGAGAGAGAGAGAGAGAGAGAGAGAGAGAGATTTACAGCAAATAGAAAATACATATTTGCACTGAATTCTTGTATGCATGACCACTGCATATTTGACCACAGCTCGCCTAGTCGTCAATGGTAATTACCTTCAGGTTCTTATCTAGCGGTTATCAGTAACCGCTGGCCGCGGCTATTGTCATATCGCTCGGCTCTTGGTCGGTGAAGCGTTATGGTTGAGTGGTATCGGAAAATCTCGTACGGCCGTCGCTGGCTAGCCCTTGTATTTTTCTCGCGGGGCGTTATGGGTTATCGCGTGATCTTTACCTGGTGGCGCAGGTAACAGTTGGCGGTCAGGGTGTCGAGGTCGGGCACAGCGGTTCTAAAGTTACTGAGGTGTGTGTGAAGTCCACCGACAGAGAGAGAGAGAGAGAGAGAGAGAGAGAGAGAGAGAGAGAGAGAGAGAGAGAGAGGAGAGAGAGAGAGAGAGAGAGAGAGAGAGAGAGAGAGAGAGAGAGAGAGAGAGGGGTAATGAAATAAAGAAAATAATCAGATAAAGAGAATAAAATAAAATGAAATACACAGGGTCGCTTAGATATATTTTAAGACTCCCTGATAGAAACTAGACTTTTTATCACTAGACAGTAAATCACATGTTCTAAAGTTACTGAGGTGTGTGTGAAGTCCACCGACAGAGAGAGAGAGAGAGAGAGAGAGAGAGAGAGAGAGAGAGAGAGAGAGAGAGAGAGAGAGAGAGAGAGAGAGAGAGAGAGAGAGAATGAAATAAAGAAAATAATCAGATAAAGAGAATAAAATAAAATGAAATACACAGGGTCGCTTAGATATATTTTAAGACTCCCTGATAGAAACTAGACTTTTTATCACTAGACAGTAAATCACATGTTTGACCTTTACCTGTTCTATTTTTGAATGAAAGGGAGATAATTCTGTTTATCAAGGGCCGTTATTTGTAGGGGTTTATATTACATAATTTAATGTATATCTCGGGAACTTATGGCTTAAATTAAATTAGGCTCAGAGTTTTATATTGACTTACCTACTCGCCACTAATCATACAAGAATTTAGACGGTTTAATTAAGTTTTAGGTTTAATTTTTAATAAAATTCTATGGCCGGTTAGAATATTCCTAAACCAGATTTTCACCATGCGCGTAATGTTACAACATGGGGTAAGGAAAACCTGCCGAATTAGCATACTGAGCCGTGCAAAAAGTTTATTCATGCAATCCAAAAAGGGATCCTCGGGTTACCTCGAGAGATGGACTAAATCATTCTATGTCATACTGACTTCTATCTCCTCATCGAAGGGTCGATATGATTAGGGTTCGATCACACCACACACTGTGCCGGGTCGATTCTCGCCACCGGGGTGCCCCACCCGCTCGGGCCGGATCGCCTCGGATCCCTTGGGATCGCGCCGCCGCCGCAGCGGAAGTAGTCAACCGGAAGTGGTCACCCAAACCCAAGAAAATAATCACCAAAATTCAAAACAAATGCGGTCCCCGAAGGTGCAGTTTGGTGACGTCAGAGCGTAGGTGCTAGACTCTTTGTATAGTAAAATATGACGTCACTACGTAGGTGCTGCACCTAAAAGTATAAGTAGTTTGCACATTATAAACTACTCTATGTGTCTGAATCACTACAGAGGCAGTGTACGATCAAAGAGTTCTTTACTGTGTACAAATCTACAGATGCACTGTGGTACCCGGTCTATTTCGTTCAGAGCCGGAGGTTCTAAGCCAATCCTCTTCATGTGTCTCGTTGGTCGGTCTTCAAAGAACACTTGTTCCTTAATGCGCTGTTGTCATTTAGAGTCGACTGTTTCGTATCCCGATGTGGCCTTTAAAGGTTTCAATGTGTAATTTGTGTATTCTCTTGTCTCCTCAAATTTTCTTGTCATGTCCTCTACTTCTAGACGTGCCATTCAATACCTGTTTTAATTTATAATTTAAGCTAGTTCGCAAAAGTTCCCCAGCAATTGATAATTGAAAACTGTTTCCCCGTTTTGAATTTGAACAATAAAGACACAAGCAATATCCATCCATCCATCACGTGCCATGCCGATAATCGTGGGCGGTCATGTTCTGCCATCTCACTCGATCACCAGAGTCGTGGATCAGCTCCGTGTTTCTGTCTCAACCATGCCACGAGCCCAAGCCATCCAGGTACTTGCTTCTAGGTCTTCCCCTTGGTCTGTTCCCCTCGATCTTACCAGTTGGCACGAAGTTCTCCAAATCATTTCTTCTCATAACATGCCCAAAAAATTGTGACTGTCTACGTCTAATATCTCTAATCAGTTTACGATCTTCATTTGTTTCTTGAAGGACTTGTTCATTGGTCTTTCTGGCTGTCCATGGTATTCTTTGCATTTTCCTCAGAAACCACAATATTCTGCACAGTTTATTGCCCTCGAAAATTTTTCGCTGCATCTCGGGTTAAGGGGTGGGGGGGGGGGGGGGGGTCAAGTGCTGGAGGTCCCGGGTTCAAGCCGGGACATATTTGACCAGGTGTATTGTTTATTTCGGTTGTAAAGATTCATTACGTTACTTCTTTATATATTGAATTCTTTTCTGTTGTATGAACCAGGCGATATACAGCGAAATATGTCCGGCGCCATACTGGAAGAGGGGAAGTCAATAAGTAAGTCACAAATGGCTATAGAAAAATAACTATATATGATAACAACTTGAAACCAGTTTATTTTTATACATACATTGTCTCTTTATTTATTAACATAATTTCCACTAACATTGATGCACTTATCCTACCGTATTATCAGTCCTCCCAAAACGGCTTCATAGTACTGCGTGCTCTGTTTTCCACACCACGTTTTCACTGCACATTCAACTTCGGCGTCATTCGCGCCCTTGAAAAAAAATTGTCTGCCCGGCTATGCACCGCTTTACGGGACATACATTTGTCAGCCTAAACAGGAAACATTTCCTTATGAATGTCCTTTGCAGACAGTCCTTTTGCCCACACAAAACGCACAACAACGTTTCTCTTTGGTTGTACACTCTGTAAGTGCAGTCACCATTTTGTTTATGCGCTGGGCATGCACATGAGACACCTAGCGCCAACTGACGAACGGGAATATAAAGTTCGATGTTGCTGTCATCTAATGACACCTGTAGAAAACACCAACTACATTTACCTGCCATGCCACAAAACTGTGTGACTTACTTATTGACTCGCCCTCGTACAATATACTATTTGTGGCTGCATTATGTGGCTTCGAACTGATAATTATGTGTATTGCTTGAGTACCTGCGTACACCAGCAACGGTGGCTTATATCCCACAGTTCTGGCAACTGGCACTGTCACTTAGTGACACAGCATCCGGATCTAGCTGGAAACCTGGCAAGTTCGTCTCTGTCAGGGGATAATGTTTTCAGGCTATATGTTTGGAGAAAGGATATTGTAAGGCACCTCTAGCTGTTACATAGGTATACTTGACAGGCAGAGCTTGAGATGGTATGCAACATAGCTGCACTTGAGAGAACGATTACACAGTCAGACGTTTACATTGTGTGTAGTATGATTATACTAGCGAATACTATGGAAATTATATCTATATATATATATATATATATATATATATATATATATATATATATATATATATATATATATCTATATATATATATAATGTTTGCACATCGTTTACAGGACATCGCTGTCAACATCAGCATCTTTCAGCTGATTTTTGATTTCTTGGCAACATTACGCTCAGTAGTTTGCCATTGCTTTCTGAGTGACCGGCTCACATACCCTGTAAGTTACCGACCCGGTTAGAACCGCTACCGATTATCGCCGTCGTCACGTTACTCACGAGAGTATACGGGATTACGGAGACAGTATATATATATATATATATATATATATATATATATATATATATATATATATAT
This sequence comes from Cepaea nemoralis, assembly GCA_014155875.1. Classification (NCBI taxonomy): domain Eukaryota; kingdom Metazoa; phylum Mollusca; class Gastropoda; order Stylommatophora; family Helicidae; genus Cepaea; species Cepaea nemoralis. The sequence continues at coordinate 219,500 of JACEFZ010024953.1, read as the reverse complement.
ATATATATATATATATATATATATATATTGAGAGAGATGGAGAGAGAAAGAGAGAGACAGAGAGTAGTTAGCGTGGCCGAAAGATTAAGAGCACTCTGTCTCTCTCTCTCTCTCTCTCTCTCTCTCTCTCTCTCTCGCTCTCTCTCTTAAACGTCCTGGGCGCTGATGACGGCGTAGTCGGTTAGTTTCCTATAACAAGCAGTTAGACTTAATCGTTTACTTCTCATTGAGAAAGCTATGGCAAACTACTGAATGTAATATTTACCAGAAGATCCACCTGGGGCTGATCCCAACGTCCTGAATAGGACATGCATAATTTAACAGCAGGAATCCTCCAGCCGTACAGCCCCGTGTTTGACAAGCACCAAAGCGGAGCACCTTTCTGTTTCCCGTTTATTGTCTAATCAGTGAAGTGGTGAAACCTATAGACATTCATCGGCGGATGAAGTCCTGGTCAGGCACACCGACTAGTCACCACAGAGTCGATTGCAGCCGTTGAAGGCTTCGTACAGGAAAACCGCCGATTGACTGTGGGGGACTTGCACTGACAGCAGTGGTTCATTCATGCATTATGTGCCATGCCGATAAGCGTGGGCGGTCATGTTCTGCTATCTCACTCGATCACCAGAGTAGTGGATCAGCTCCGTGTTTCTGCCTCGACCATGCCACGTAGCCAAGCCATCCAGGTATTCAATTCTTCGTCTTCCCCTTGGTCTGTTCCCTTCGATCTTGTCAGTTGTCACTAGGTTCTCCAATTCATTTCTTCTCATAACATGCCCAAAAAATTTTTACTGTCTACATCTAATGTCTCTAATCAGTTTACGATCTTCATTTGTTTCTTGAAGGACTTGTTCGTTGGTTTTTCTATCAGTCCATTGTATTCTTTGCATTTTCCTCAGAAACCACATTTCCACAGCCATCAGATGTTTTTCAGCTTGTCTGCTCATTGTCCACGCCTCACATCAATATAAAAGTACAGGTTCTATGTAGCACATCAACGCTCTTCTTCTTGTTTCAGTTGATATCTGTTTATTAGTCAGTATGTTTTTTATCTTGCAAAAGGCTACCTTCGCCATGGCAATTCTTTTTCTAATCTCTTCAAGGCATCTCCCATCAGATGTTATGTCTGTTCCGAGATAGCTGTACCGATTCACTTGTTTAAGCCCATTTACTTTTATATTATATTGTGGTATTTCTTCCTTCCTAATGACGACCATAATCTGTGTCTTCTTACAATTTAGTTCAATCCCCAGTTGTTCACTGTGTGCAACAACCGCATCTACTAAATTTTGCAGGTCCTGTTCACTGTCTGCAATCAAGACTGTATCATCTGCGTATCTAATATTATTGATGTATCGTCCCCCATTGTTGATTCCTTCCATATCTTCTATATTTCTGAAAATATGTTCACTGTACAGGGAAAAAAGATCTGGAGACATTACTCATCCCTGGCTCACACCTCTCTTAATAGGCTGATATTGACCTACTTCATTATCAATTATTATGACAGCTTGTTGTTTCCAATATATGTTTTTTACAAGTCTCAGGTCTTTTCCATCAATTTGTAGATCTTCAAGCATCCTTATCATGTCGACATGTCTAACTTTATCAAAAGCCTTTGTTTAGTCAATAAAGCAGAGGTGTAGATCTTTGTTTACTTCTATAGAACGTTCAATTACTGTTCTCAGTATGTACACAGCATTTACTGTACCCTTGCCTTCTACAAACCCACATTGTTCCTCTCCTATTTCAGGTTGTATTTTCTTCCTAACTCTTTGCGTGATAATTCTTAGCAAAATCTTCGTGATGTGACACATGATACTAATTGTTCGATGTTCCAAGGCTCCTGATTTCTTTGGGATTGCAATAAATACAGAATTACATGTTTGCAGCAGTGGTTACTGCATCGAAAAATGATACACTTCTTCTTTAGTTTTTAAGAATGTATTCACCAAAAACATTTAAGGTTTTCATTTGAAGCCTCCTAGTAGAAACAGTTCGGTCGGATTAAAGAAGGACCAGAAATGACCGCCAGCAGCTGGTCTTGGTTCTCAAAGGCTCTATATTGTGCACGGCTCAGGATTATTTGCTCATTAAAGTATGAGCTTACACCCACTGCACTGCTCGGCTACGACGGCCCTGGTTGCACCCTAAGGTTAAGGCTACATAAATAAGCTTGTCATGGCTACATAAAGAAAGGTCTCATGTCCGACGGGAATGAGGTCTCTGCCTAAAATATATATATGTGGTTAATTAAATCCCAGCTACTTGTTGACGCTGGCACTTGCTTCCTATGCCTGACCCGAAGACACGTTCGAGGTCAAAATAAACACGTATTTCAAGTCTGCCTGGCCAATTCCACACCTTATCCAAATAAAGTTCAGTGGTTCCTCTAGTTCACATGTGTCAAACTCAATGCATCAGGCTCTTCGTACAATCATATCAGGCCCGAGAGGTCTCAACCGACGTACAAATATATTCGGCCCGAGAGAGAATTTTAGGCAAAAATATTTTTAATGGCCACAATATAAAGTGCAAATCATATTCCGTAATTAACATCCTTGCTGAATGATAGACTACCTGAGAGCGTTCTCGCTTCGATAAAAACATGCGAAAATAAAAGTTGTGTAGTGAGTGGATGTTCGTCGTTATAGTGACCTAGCAACGTTCAGTTGCTCGTTTTGGATTGGCGCATACGAAATGAAAGTATCGTAGTGCCCGGATATTACATCACCTTTTCCCGCTACGGCTAACCTGATATTAATCAAGCGTCTGTCGGTAGTTGCACAATCTTTTTTAAGTCAAATGTTAGTCTTTAAAATGACCAAGAGAAAAGTTTATTCTGAAAACAGAGCCTTTAAAAGCCGCTGGGAGGCTGAATATATGTTAACTGATATTGGCGGTAAACCTATGTGTCTAATTTGTGGAGATAATGTGGCTGTGGTCAAAGAATATAATCTGAGACGGCACTACGAGACTAAACATCAAGGCAAGTTAAACAGCCTGAATGCAGAGCAGAAGCTACAGAATGTAGAAGAATTGAAGAGGCATCTAACATCACAGCAGATGTTTTTCACCAAAGCAAAATCACACACTGAAGCTGCTGTGAAAACAAGTTTTATTGTGGCGGAGGAGATCGCAAAATCAGGCCAACCATTTACTACATAAGGAGATTTCTGGTGAAAGTGTGTGATGTCTTGTGTTGAGACAAAAAGCAGATGATTGCAAAGTTAAGCCTTGGCAGAAATACGGTTGTTGATTGGGTTTGTGAGATGGCCACTGATGTGAAAACACAGCTGATCGAAAAAGGCAAAGACTTTGTTCCATTCTCCCTTGCTGTCGATGAAAGTAATGACACGACTGACACTGCACAGCTCTTTTTTTTCTGTATTGATTTATATTAATGTTTTAAAAAGTTTTAATTTCCGGTTTATTGAATGTTTATCCTGTTCGGCCCCGCAATCTTAGGTGATTTGAGTTTTGGCCCGCTGAGCGATAGGTTACTAAATGACATATCTATAAACAGGAACATGGGAGCTGAGATAGCGCAATGGCCAGACCGCTCGCCTGTAGGAGCGGTCATCTTGGGTTAGATTTCTCATTGAGGCTGATTAAAACAATTGACCTAGTTTCCCAGATTGACCTGGCCAAAAATGGATGTCAGAAAGTGACCGGGGAAGTAAAAGCAGCCGGTGTATATTGACCACACCACGTGATGAGTACCCACGGGTCTTTATAAATATAGGTCTAGCAGCATATACCTAATGCGCATCAATGGTGCTTAAAAGGGTCATTTACTCTAAGTTACTTTATAAACAGGAAAATTACACATATACTATCGTATTTCTCCATGTCTCTGATATATGTTTGTGATGACAGTACTTCCTGGACAACGGTACACAATTCACAAGTGCTCTCTATACGTTGCGCAGGCTAAAAATCCCTTTTAAAAATTCCCCATCAGGAAATCATGAAGTAAAGGTCATTTGGTCGTGCCAAAATTTCAAATTTAGTCAACCCACCCACAGCGTAATGTTTACAGCATGTGCGCATGCTGATAAAGGATGAGCGTCAATATTTACTCAGTATCTCTATAAACCATATACTCAGTACGCCTCACGGGGTTTACTAATGTGTATAGCAGTAAATGAAAAATTACTTAATTTAGAATGCATCATCCAGGTGTTCCTACACAACCATCATTTTATTGGAGGTCAAAGCCTAGAGGTTGTCTCATACAGCTGGTATTTTCTTTATCTGTGGCTGTGTACACTGCATTTGTTTTTAGCTTTTTCTTCACAGATAATGTCCAGAAAAATACTAAAGATTATCCAACTTCTATTTTACGAAGTTGGGTCAAGCACTGGTTCGTAACTACACAGAATCACTTCCGCTACTTGGGCTTGAACGCAGGTCACTATGCCCCGCACACTAAATGCTATGCACAAGTAACTGCTGCTCCTATTTCTTGTACACAAAATTTATTTCTTAAAGAACGTTTTCCTATTTTTCATGTGGGATGTATTTCTATATGTGAGTTCCCATTTTTTATTGCACTATAATGATCAGCTAACTTCGCCTGTTTTCTAATGTATATGGTGAGAAAGAGAATGTCTAAAGCTATGTCAAGAATGATACCACACGTTTGGTTGCAGCTACCGGTTTCATCAATATACTGACTTCCCCTACCTTAAGAGGTTAAACGCGTCTAACCTTGACATGCACTGAAAGTTTAGAGAAATATGCAAAGGTTACCGTGGATAAAGAAGAGGACAAATGCTAAAAAACGAGAAGATCTGAACATGAAAGAAAACTGCTTCATAAACAGCAGACTATCTCATAAACTGGCCCTACTAAACGTTACCATGATTTGGAAAGAGCCGTGATGGAAGACATGGTTCCTGGAAGACGAGGTAGGGGTCAAGTAGTACGAAGATAGACGAGGGAAATTGAAAACACACAGGGAATAGTTCATCCAGAGCAACTGGCAAGGGATCGAGACTCTTTTCGGTGAAGCGTGTTCAGAGCGACATTCTGCATGGGGCTTGCTACATGACGATACCCGCGTCCAAAATGGACAATTCGCGCAACAAAACAGTCTCTTGGTCGAATGTGTCTGTCTAGAAATGATGTCTCTAATGGCTTAAGGATACTTAAGCATGATGACAGACTGAAGGGTAGATGCTTGTCATATACGGCCACAATAGGTGGAGTCAGAGAGGATACGAGATAACAGAGTTTTGTTTTTGCAACGTAAAAGATATCAGTCGGCGAAAGAAGCCAGGCTTTAGATGTAACAACAGAACAGTTATTGCTCGCACGTGTAAGCGCATATACGCATCAGCGCTGAACACAATACACGAAACAACAAAGTTGTACCATAGAGATGAGAAGGAGAGTATAGCAACACAGCTCCATGAGAGATGGTACATTAGTACTGGGACAGGATCTGAATCTCTACACAAATTTCAAATCTTTTTCAGCACTTCGAAGACCTAAGCTCCATTGCATCCGACAGTTAAAGCTTATAAGTCTTTCGGAGGATTCGCAACCAACCAACCAACCAACCAATCAACCAACCAAGGTATCAATGGTGTTCACCACACATCATCATCACGTATCCAGCTATCAAGTGTATACAAAGTTCCTCTGTTACGTTGCTAAATCAGCAACTGCTGTTTGATTATCTGTGCCTGAATCGCGATCCCAGTTGTCATAGCGTATGCAGAAAGCATAATCACCATTAATGCTGAGATTTCTTCTTATCGTCGTGGCATTGAGGAAATGTCACCGCCTAGCAACCAGCTGCGTTCACGCCATCCAACAGTAATCAAAGATTGCTAGGTAGTTGATGGCAGCGGCCAGTTTTATAGCCAGCAGAATTATTAATATCTTCTCGGCGCAAAATTGCAGCCAGCAGATAATTGTAATAACTCGTGATAAGGTTAACATATGGACCGCACTTTCAAGGACTTCACCTTACAATCTCATGCATCACCGTGCATATAATCAATTCTATATATATACTTTATTACCTAAATTTATAAATAATAAATTCAATACACAAACAGTATTAGCTGAATGTATCAAATCAGACAGAATTTCTCTTCAGTAACCGCGTTGTTTAGTTGTTGCCTTGGAACTCTGTCCCCGGTGTTGTTATTATCTCTCTGTCAATCAGGAGATATTTATTCCACATATGATTTTTTCTCCCTGTGAACAGAAAGCTATTTAACGTAAACCGGACACTATCCTTCTGTCGACAGGAAAACATTATCTAACTTGCTAAAGAAAAGAAAATGTTTAACCCACACGATATATTTATTATCTCTCTGTCGACTGAAAAATATTTAACCCACACAGAGTAGTATCTCTCTTTAGACTGGGACATAATTTATTACACACGGAATACAATGCTCTCAATTGACAGGGAACTATTTACCTCACATAAAATATTGTTTCTCAGTCGACTGGGAAATATGTAATCCACAAGGGATACTGTCGCTCATTTGGCAGGGAAATACTTAAGTCACGCGTGATAGCCACTTTTCTAATTTTGCATAGCTCTAAAGTCAATTTGTTGGGCATATTATGAGAAGAAATAAACTGGAGAACAAATTGACAACTGGCAAGACTGATGAGGAAAGAGCAAGTGGAAGGCCGAAAAGTAAATATCTGTATGGCTTGACCTCATGGCATGGTCTGGACAAGAACATAGAACTGATCCACGACTCTGGTGATAGTGTAAGATGGCGAATGATGAATGAATAGCTCTATACGTTGCATCAAAATATGGTCTCCTCAGTGACTTCGTCGTCTTCTTCTTCTTCTTCTTCTTCTTCTTCTTCTTCTTCTTCTTCTTCTTCTTCTTCTTCTTCTTCTTCTTCTGCTTCTTCTTCTTCTTCTTCTTCTTCTTCTTCTTCTTCTTCTTCTTCTTCTTCTTCTTCTTCTTCTTCTTCCTCGTCTTCTTCTTCTTCTTCTTCTTCTTCTTCCTCCGTTTCAGTTATCAGTTATCAGTGCTCGAAGGATACTTTATTGTATGCGTCCTCTAAGTCTATGGCAGCCGCACGTGTTTCTTCTCTGCTCTAAAACCCTTCATAAACGTCCTGAGCAAAGACCGCTGCATTCAGCCATGACTCTTTGTTGCATCTGTATCCTCCAAGTGTGGGCGGGAAGCAACCGAGTTGTTTCTCCGTTTACCTCAGTTAAATGTTGGGGAGAGATATAAAGATTGTTTATGCGATATTCTTTGTAAGTTGGTATTCGTTTCTCTAAGGTTGTTCTTGATACCATCACTCCATCTTTTATGTGGTCGTCCTCTCGCTCTGTACACATTATATTTCTTCAGTGTGGCTCTTTGTGGCAGATGGTACCAGGGCATTCTTGTGAGGTGGCCAAACCTCTATTACTCCATAACTATTGTTATTTAATGAAGTTCATGACTGATTTCAGGTCTAGTCGTATTTTAATGTTCTCATTACTGAATTCTATTTCCCGCAGCTCTTCAAAAGCATCTACATCAACTTGCATTAACATCATCTATCTCTGCTCTCATTTGCTTAATCTACCTCTGCTTTCATTACTTCAATCTACTTCTGCTTTCATTAAATTCATCTTCTTTTGCTTGCATTAACTTAATCTGTTTCTCTTTGCATTAAGTTTATCTACCGCTGTTTTCATTAACTTCATCTACCACTGTAGTTAATGTAATGCATAATGTGCGCTTAAAAATTGCGCAGCAAATAAACATAGAACGAATGAAAAGACAATAATTGTTTCCTGAAAGGAATGATGACAGACAACGTCACAAGCCAGCAATGTTCCCCATGCCGAAAACTGTATTTACTGCAGGCTGCTACATCTGTGCTGGCGGGGAAGTATCAGTAATTGGTACAGGAGAAGCTATATCATCTCTATATGTTACACTTTCTGGGCGACATCCCGTAAACTATCAACCAGTTAGAATGTTAACTGAAGTTTACTGTGATTTGATCGCATCAGAGAGTCAGTTTCTTCCGATACTTAAGTACGAACGGTTTATTTCAACCCATGAACTAGTAGTAGACGATTTATCATAACATGGGTCATTGCAGTAAGGCTTGCGACAGTAGCTGTTGTGTTGAAGATTAGGGGCTTACCGTAGTAATGTGTTATCATATGTCAATACTTGATGATCATATCGAGTTTATTTATTGCATGAGCTTATTAACTTATACCCATCAACATTGAATTCTGGGTTCTGGTAAATTAGGCGAATGCTTACACGACGTTACATGTACTCTACAATAGTATGTGGAACAGTGTATTTTAGATTCATTTTTTGCCTTTGTAACAAGTTTCTCCTATCTTGGACATTTAATAACAAATGAAGGCAGAAGTCAAGCAGAAATCAAAAATGCTTTCAAGATCATGAAATCAGTATTAACATATAGATAGATTAACAACTCATTAAACATGAGAATTGTCAAATGTTACTATATTCAACACTATTATATGGCGCGGAAGCCTGGGCAATGAACAAGCCATTAGAAAGTCGAATAAAGGCATGCCCAGGAGGTTTGGATTTACAGAAAAAAATATGTCCTATTTCATGGAAACAAAAACAATCAAATACAGAGGTTCTAGAAAAGCAGGTAATGAAAAGAGAGTTGATGAAAGAAATAAAACGGGGCAAGTTAAATATTTTGGCCCCCTTAAAAGACAACACTCTTATTTTAAAAAAAAAAAAAAACACTGGAGGGTAAGGTTGAGGGCAAGCGAGCATAAGGTAGACAACGATACAAGAGGCAAAATAACATCAAGCGATGGACGATCGGCAATCTGACAGAATATACAGTTAGGGCGAGAGACAAAGAGTGTTGGAGATCCATTGCAGCCAACCTTTATTGTGGAGACGGCACCTAATTGATTTCATTCCCATAATAGTGTGATCCTGCCCCTGGGCATTGGGTTGAAGTGTTGGCAAGGAAACATCAAGAATCTGTAGAGCAGTGCTTCCCAAACTTTTCACTTTCGCGGACCGACATAAAATTTTTCCTTTTGCACCAGGGACCAGGGCCGTTTAAAAAAAAAGTTTCTTTTTGCAATCTGGAATTTTTTTTGTTGTTGTTGTTAATGTTGCATATCACTTACGGGACGTTGCAGTCAACACCAGCATTTTTCAGCTGCTGTTGAAGTACTAGGCAAGTTTTACGTTCAGTAGTTTGCCATTGCTTTCTGAACGACCGGCTCCCATACCAACACGTTATAACACAACGCGACACGGTCTGCTGCACAAACCGTTCGCAGGCGAGTTTCGAACGCCTGGTAAGCATCTCACGAACCGCGTTTTCAAGCCTTTGGCCACAGAGACCGGCAGATCTTCCGGTCTGCAGACCGGAATTTTATATGACCTCAATATACATGTTAATATAAATATAAGATTTAACGTACGTGTGTGTGTTGTCCCTGCGCCCTAAATACTGCTCCATAATATTATTGGATGACGGTGATTTATTTAATGGTGGTCCCATTTTCATGAGTAAAAATGTTATTGTAGAGATTTACAAATCAAAACATTTTTCAAATGTCAAAACTACATTTAGGTCTTCTTGTAAAGATGTATATACTCGTATACACCGACAGTAATGAACACCAATATAAAATAAAAATAAAATATATCTTGGAAAACGATACCAAATCAGATTTTAAACAAGCTGACTAAATTTCAGTATGTTGTACTAAAAATTATTTAATGATCAGCTGCTAACAGTAACTATTTAATGCGAGGGATGGGCCTGTTTATTATTTACAAGCTTATCAAATCGTGGCTCGATTGTAGACAGTGCTACGCACAAAGGAGAACAAATTTCCATGCTGTTTCTGTATTTTGTCTTAATAATGATCTTTGACGAAAAAGAAACTCTTCTTTCAAGTTGTCTTTGTATCGATATCTCACATACACCATCGGAATCGCTAAGTTGGCAACGTCCGTGCTTTCGTCCACCTGTAATGAAAAATACTTTGCAGATGTATCTAACACCTTCACTTGCTCAGACGATGGCAAAACGCATTATAATCGTACAACGAACATCACGCATGTTCTGCATTTTATGATAATCAGCAAATTGTAACGTGCATCTTTCTCAGTGTTCGTCACATAGGAAACAAAAGAAACGCACGCCGTCAACAAACAAATGTCGTCGACCGGTTCGGCTTTTAGTATCGCTCTCAGCTGTTTACTATTTTTAACTTTCCTATAACTTTGCCATGGCGAAGGCGGCCTTTTGCCAGATGGAAAACCTACTGACCAATAAAAAGATGTCATTTGCAAGGAGAAAAAAAGTGTTGTTGTGCTAAATAGAAATTGTACTTTTGTATGGATGTGAAGCGTGGACAATGAGCAGACAAGCTTAAAATCATCTAATAGTTGTGGAAATGTGCTTTCTGAGGAAAATGCAAAGAAAACCATGGCAGACAGAAAGAAAAGCAATCATCAAGTACTACAAGAAACAAATGAAAACCGTAAACTGATTAGAGAAATTAGACGTAGACAGTCATACATTTTTGGCCACGTTATGAGAAGAAATAAATTGGAGAACATTGTAACAATGGACAAGATCGAGGGGAAGAGAACAAGGTGACGGCAGAGAAGTAAATACCTGGATAGCTTGGCCACGTTGTATGGTCGAGACAAGAAAACTGAGCTGATTCACGACTCTGGTAATCGCGTGAGATGGTGAAACATGACCGCCAACGCTTATCGGTATGGCACATGATGATAATGAGATGTGAAGTTCCAATACACGTCTTGCACATCTCGTTTGTTTCTGGGCTTCGATAGGGGATGGAGGACTCTTCAACACAGTCCCCGAGGAGAGGGTACTTTCGTGGAGGGTGTGCAGACACGTCTCTATGGCAATCTCACTTAGATGGATGCCAACGATTTTATGGGTAACAGTCTTAAAGAGTTAAAACTGCATGGAAGGGGATTCACGCCTAACCAACCAGACATATTATGTTATTAATGTGATTAAGGTTGTGCGAGCATTCCGAATAAAGGGAACATTCCATTTAAGTAAAATAACACATCTGTAAAAGCGTTATAACTTTGTTCATAAATAAATATTACAACTAGGAAACTAAGATTCAACCACTGTTTACTAACATAATTCGTTCAAATATTCTGAGCAAAAATAAACAGAAGTAAGCATGTTATTCGGAAAGACATGTAAAATAGAAATGCAATACATTACAACAGGTGACATGGTGCAGAAGAACAGGGATAACTTCTCTGCAAGATAGGAAGTCTACTAAACAAATAACATTCTCAACAACGTTAAAACAAGAACACGGATAACTTCTCGGCAAGATAGGAAGTCTACTAAACAAATAACATTCTCAACAACGTTAAAACAAGAACACGGATAACTTCTCGGCAAGATAGGAAGTCTACTAAACAAATAACATTCTCAACAACGTTAAAACAAGAACACGGATAACTTCTCGGCAAGATAGGAAGTCTACTAAACAAATAACATTCTCAACAACGTTTAAAACAAGAACACGGATAACTTCTCGGCAAGATAGGAAGTCTACTAAACAAATAACATTCTCAACAAGGTTAAAACAAGAACACGGATAACTTCTCGGCAAGATAGGAAGTCTACTAAACAAATAACATTCTCAACAACGTTAAAACAAGAACACTGATAACTTCTCGGCAAGATAGGAAGTCTACTAAACAAATAACATTCTCAACAACGTTAAAACAAGAACACGGATAACTTCTCGGCAAGATAGGAAGTCTACTAAACAAATAACATTCTCAACAAGGTTAAAACAAGAACAGGGATACCTTCTCGGCAAGATAGGAAGTCTACTAAACAAATAACATTCTCAACAAGGTTAAAACAAGAACACGGATAACTTCTCGGCAAGATAGGAAGTCTACTAAACAAATAACATTCTCAACAAGGTTAAAACAAGAACACGGATAACTTCTCGGCAAGATAGGAAGTCTACTAAACAAATAACATTCTCAACAAGGTTAAAACAAGAACAGGGATACCTTCTTGGCAAGATAGGAAGTCTACTAAACAAATAACATTCTCAACAAGGTTAAAACAAGAACACGGATAACTTCTCTGCAAGATAGGAAGTCTACTAAACAAATAACATTCTCAACAAGGTTAAAACAAGAACACGGATAACTTCTCGGCAAGATAGGAAGTCTACTAAACAAATAACATTCTCAACAACGTTAAAACAAAAACAGGGATACCTTCTCGGCAAGATAGGAAGTCTACTAAACAAATAACATTCTCAACAAGGTTAAAACAAGAACAGGTATACCTTCTCGGCAAGATAGGAAGTCTACTAAACAAATAACATTCTCAACAAGGTTAAAACAAGAACACGGATAACTTCTCGGCAAGATAGGAAGTCTACTAAACAAATAACATTCTCAACAAGGTTAAAACAAGAACACGGATAACTTCTCGGCAAGATAGGAAGTCTACTAAACAAATAACATTCTCAACAAGGTTAAAACAAGAACAGGGATACCTTCTCGGCAAGATAGGAAGTCTACTAAACAAATAACATTCTCAATAAGGTTAAAACAAGAACACGGATAACTTCTCTGCAAGATAGGAAGTCTACTAAACAAATAACATTCTCAACAAGGTTAAAACAAGAACACGGATAACTTCTCGGCAAGATAGGAAGTCTACTAAACAAATAACATTCTCAACAACGTTAAAACAAGAACATACAACGCAGCTGTCATAGTATTGTTTACATGTAATATGTGTACGGGTATGGTCTTTTTTTTCAAATGATGTTTTATATGTCTAACAAATGTTAAATGTTCTAACCAGCTGACAACTTGGTGCATTTGTAAATATGCAGTGAATGTATCTAATGAATGTTTAAGATTTGAGCAGAACGGGGGGGGGGGGGGGGGGGGGGGGAGTCGGAGTGTGTCCCGAGTCGATTCTAGACATAACGCGACTGTATCTATAGTGCAGATTCATGATTTCATTCAGTAGCATGTCCTTTGCAGAACCTTGCTCCCATAACAACCTTCTGAAAACCTTTACTGTAATAAGCAAGATATCCCGCGTCCGATACACCCATCTGGAGATCATCAGCCACATACGCCTCCATTATTGTTTTCTCCAAACTTTCATGTTTCAATTAACCAAAGTATTTCAATTTTCTTTGTAATTATGCAGATACTTTGTATATATTGGTGTAGCTGAAGCAGGAACCAACTTTGGGTCTGTGAAAGGGTCATCACAGTGTGCAGGCATGAATGCATGAAGGAATGGTCAATCTTTTCCCTCTGCTGGCGGACAACGACCGCATGCGTCAAACCCTCGTGCGACCAGTGCGGCGATATTGCTTTGAGTTAGCATGTTATTTTGTCGAGAAAGACAGTTCTGGCACATATTGTTTATAAGATAAATCTATTCAAAATGAAGACCTGTTGGAATTTATCAGATAAACCTTTTACAATTTAAGAACTGTTGGAATTCTCAGCACGCACACTAGGTACAACTGCCAGATGTTGTATTTGTCTAACAATTTTAAAATACAATATATTCTCAATCTTCACATCATAAACTTGCTACTCCCACAAATAGACGGTGGATTTTCAGTCTTGGAGTTATTATATTAAAATGTGTCAATTATATAGTAAACATGCAAATGGAAAAATAATTTCCAGGTCGCTTACCTTGTACTATTTGTTGTATTATTTTATCTTCAACACTGCTATATAAACATATTTATCATCATATTTAAACTTATCTTGATGTTGTTTATACATTGTCACACTGTTTTCTCGTGTAAACAATATAAAATGACACAAAGTAGTTCAGCTTTACATAACAGGGTTAAGACACATACAGACCGTTGCGGCGATTAGCCTTCATCAGCAAACAAACACATTCACAAACACAACATGCAGTCAAGGAGAACTCCTGTGACTACATTAGAAGGTGATGACAGGACGAGAGGAACAAATGCATGGAAAAATAGAAGCAATGAAGAGAAAATGAGAATTGAAAAAAATGTTAATTGAAAAGAATGTTAGTTGAAGAAAATTTTTAATAGTACAAATGTTAATAGAGAAAAAAACATGCATACTCACCTCACGTACGGATCTGTAAATAACTAAGAAAATCTCGGGTGTAGTTATATACGGTGCTGGGTGTTACGGTTCAGTGAGCACATAGAAAGAAGGGGGCGGGGTAGGAGGCGTGTAAAATTGAAGGTGGTATTAACCAAGACCCCATTGTGTTATTGTAGGGGCGAGTCTTAAGGTCTGGGTGGACTGATGTGCATGAACACGTGTACATACCTAGACACACTTCAACAGACCAAATGCTGTACCCTACGAAATAGTCAGTATGGTTGATTGTCGTACAACACGCGTCAGGAGCCACTCGCCCAGTGCTCGAGTTGTTGGGGCTGTGTAAGATCCAACCACTGGCAATATACGTGAAGAAGGTATGCCCCGAGAAGCCAGATGTAAGGGGAGAGAGAGAGGGAGAGGGAGAGATAGGGAGAGAGAGGGAGAGAGAGTGAGAGAGAGAGAGCGAAAGGGAGGGAGAGAGAGAGGGAGAGAGAGAGAGGAAGAGAGAGAGGGAGAGGGAGATAGAGAGAGAGGGAGAGAGAGACTGTATGTAGGTATGTATGTATGTATGTATGTATGTATGTAGGTAGGTAGGTAGGTAGGTAGGTATGTAGGTATGTATGTATGTATGTATGTATGTATGTATGTATGTGTGTGTATGTATGTATGTATGTATGTATGTATTTATGTGTGTGTGTATGTGTGTGTGTGTGTGTGTATGTATGTGCGTGCGTACCTTGCGTGCGTGCGTACGGTGGTCTACGTACGTACGTAGAACGTAGAACACCGTATCGTACATATATAATGATAAAGTGTACTATATATACATATATATATATATATATATATATATATATATATATATATATATATATGTGTGTGTGTGTGTGTGTGTGTGTGTGTGTGTGTGTGTGTGTTTGTGTGTGTTAAAGTTGGTAGCCATTAATTTAAATTTAATAGTTAACGAGCGCGTCTTATTAACAATATAACAGCAGAACTGAACAGTCATTCACATGGAACTGAGGTAACCCGTATGCACAGAATGGTCTTGGCAATGAATGCCAATTTTGAGTATCGATGTTCATTAAGTTTCCACCATTGTAGAGGGTCAACGGATTCAGCAACTTTCTTCTCCATTTTATAACGCAGCAGTTCATCAGAAGAGCTGTCGACATGACCTTCCGTGTCTGAGTCAGACTCCCTTAGCTTAATACGCTTTTCATTTGGTTCACATGTAGTTGTATGAACGCAATAAACCTTTTCAGCATTTTTAATATTTCCATCAGTCAATACTTTAAAACCAAAATGTTCATGTAATCTTCCGGATATGTGTTTATATTTCTCCGCTGCCATGTTGTTACTTTTAGACTTCCGGTTCATTTGTATAAGTGATGGGAGAAAAATGTTCGATTAATCATCAAACAAAATGTATTCGTTAATAAAATTATCGATTAATCGATTAATTAGTAGATAATTTCCGCAGCCTTAATGTATAATATAATAGAACATAGCACCTTATACATGTAATGGCATCTGGCGCTGTACACGTGTAATGTAACATCGTACCGTGCATGCCGACTCTGTGACGCAATTCGTGATCCCGCAAAATGCGTTCGAGAAATAGCTGCGGGCAATTTGAAGCAGACCGCTTTGTGTTTGCTTTCATACAAAGGTATGAGTGCCGGTCGTTCAGAAAGCAATGGCAACGTCAACTTGCCATGAAATCACAAACAGCAAAATCATGCTGGACTTGATTACTACCTTCTGTAAAGGATACGCAACTAACTTAACTGTACATATGAAGTAGAACATCGTCTTAAACAGTCATAAAAATCGAGAGGATCTACTTCATTGAACCTGGTTTTATCCCATATGGCTTGGTCTCTTTTCGCAGGACGGCCTGTCGAAAGCGTCGCACAAAGAACAAACTCCGTAGCTCCAGTGACGACCCTCGGGAATCTCCGGGGGAAAATGCACTCGTGAACCAAAAATCGTAGTCCGGAATCGAGCCCACATATGTAATGGAATCGTTACAAATTACACGTAAACAGTTGCAGTAATAGGATTCCCCGTGATATCTGTATTTAATTGTATTTAATACACGAATAATATCTAGAAGCTGGTCCCACCGCTTCAGCCAAGCGGCGACGTTAGTTAGAGGAGACTGGTTCATTCGGTGCGCCTGTCACTTTCGTTTTTTTCTGCTGTCTTATGTATTCTGTAATATCTATTTCATTGCCCATGATTGACAAGCAATACAGGTGCATATAATTCATCTAATAAATGTAGGGACTTCGTGGATTTCTCAGTGCGATTCTTACAATCAGTCGCCATTATTAGTATTCCTTCATTGCTCCAACAAATAACATAAATACATGAGAGTTTATGTCACAAACGGACTACTGGTGTGGTTGCTAGTGTTCTCACTAGCTGGTCCGACGGTGCAGCGTTCAATGTTTCTTTGAGATTGGATTTGTTTTCATGACTGGGTCAATTCGTCTCATACAATTAATCACTATCATCATCATCATCATCATCATCATCATCATCATCATCATCATCATCATCATCGTGTCATGCCATCATCTTTGGACAATGATGTTTCGCCATCTTACATGATAACCGGTTTAGGGTCAAGTTTGTGTAGTATCGTGATTATGCCATTGGGGGAAGCTATTGTAAATGTTTGTCTTTCTCTTGCACTTCTCTCATCAAGTTGTTCAGAAATCACTATGTCTTTTTGAGCGTGTCTCCTCATAATATGCCCCAATAACTACACCAACTACATGTAATTTCTCTGACTCAAATCTATGTTTTGTATACAACGAATGGTGGCAGAAGCTGGTGGTAATCATCATTTAACCCAGCCGGTCACAAGGCAAGTGCTTTAACTGATCCGAGTCCCCTGTCCACGCAGCCTGAAATGTTCTGAGAATAAAAGGCGGCCGGCGTGGTATGGGCCACATCACCCATCATATGACCATTTATCTGTCAGAATATCGCTACAGCTAGTTGTATATCCTTTACACGACGTCGCAGTCAACTCCAGCATTTGCTGGCTGTTTGTGATTTCTTGGCAAGTTTACGTTCAGTAGTTTGTCATTGCTTTCTGAACGACCGACATTCATACCACTTTATAAAAACTAACGCAAGAGTTGCTGCAGTCAAGTTGTGTTTCTAACGTGGTATGTGGGGATTAAGATCTGCGTCTGTAGCCCCTTTGCCACAGAACAATATTGAATATATGGAACTAACACCATTTAACCAATAGACGCCATGAGATGAGATCTGTATTACTTGATTAATCTAGGACCGCCTGGACACTAATACATGGGCCGGGCACCACATATCCACTACACGCCAGGATGTGTAAAAGGATATGAGATCTGTATTACTTGATTAATCTAGGACCGCCTGGACACTAATACATGGGCCGGGCACCACATATCCACTACACGCCAGGATGTGTAAGAGGATATGAGATCTGTATTACTTGATTAATCTAGGACCGCCTGGACACTAATACATGGGCCGGGCAGCATATTTCCACTCGTGCTGCCATCACGGGCATCCATCGTGTGTACACACCCCCATTGAAGACAGATCGGTCCAGTCTAAGGGTCGGGCAGCATATTTCCACGCGTGCCTGCTATCACCGGCATACATCGTGTGTACATATCCCCATTGAAGACAGACCAGTCCAGCCTAAAGTAGGTACCGGGAAATTCCATGGAAGTAATGTCGGTAGTCGGGGTTGTGGCGTCACCCTGGAGTTCCCATTGGCCTAAAGAAATATAGTGTTAGCACGAATACTCAATACATCTCAAGGCATGCAAAAGGGTCCTGCGTTTTGTTACGTTAGCAGATGTCACTACGTATATTTTTCGCTGTAAGAAAACATTGTCTTGCATTCCTCTCAACCATACTTATTTTTCTTTGCATATCCTTTCTACAGGACATCGCTTTCAAGACAAGCACTTTACTGCTGTTGTTGGTGTCTTGGCAAGTTTATGTCCAGTAGTTTGCCATTGCTTTCTGAACGACTAGCTCCCATACCAACTCGTTAAAACCCAGCGCAACGTGGTCTGCTGCCAAATCGGTCGCAGCTGTGTTTCGAGCGCGGGTAATCGGGCTTATTAATCGCGTCCGTAATTTCTTAACACGGAAACCGGCCTCAACCATACTACAGAAAGGAAACAAGACCAAACTATGAAACGTCACGTTCTGCAGCCGTTTGCCCTGCCCTTGCGCTGTCTATTATATTATAACAGACCCGTTTAGATCATAAAATACAAATTTGTCTAGCTTTATGTATTCGTCTTTTACATTTCGTACTCTCCTGTTTGTCTTATCTATCATTACAGTTGATATTGTTACAAATACATACCGTGCTGTTTGTACATCTAACCCGCCTATCTAGCAGTTTGTCAAAGTTACTTTAAATCATGTTTATATCACACGTTTAGACAGGTAAACAAAGCGGGGACAAGCAAGAGATAGTTTTCATGTTTTAATCTGTAAATACCTTGTTACATTGTGTGGTCTTATCTGCGTCTGGCAGACGACAGAAGGGCCCACAGATAGTCTGTTGTCCATTAACGATGAATATTTCACAATGGCGTTTCTATTAACCCAGTTTGTACTTGAAACTGCAGCCTGCGTATGAAAGCTGACATTTACAAGTATGTAACTTATACTCGATGAAGGCGCTGTTACGCAACATAAGCCGGTAGAATACACGCAAGCCATGCTTGTGTAAATTGATCCTTAGTTTACTATAAGAAGAGACATGGGTCGACCAGCACGTAGATGGACATAGGTCACTGCTATCACCTTGGACATGAGGCTGTTCGGGGCAAGAGAGATGGACAACCTTATCGGCGGGACGTAATGAGAGCGACTTTCTGCAAAGGACCTACTACAGTACATCATAATGATGATGATGATGATGATGATGATGATGATGATGATGATGATGATGATGATGATGATGATTCTTGAGGAGTTAGTTAGTTGCATATCCTTTACAGGACGTAGCAGTCAGCCCCAGCATTTTTGGGCTATTCGTGATTCCTGGGCAAGTTTACGTCCATTAGTTTGCCATTGCTCTCTGAACGACCGGGGCACATGCCATTTCATTAAAAAAACGCAAGGCGTTCTGTTGCCAAATCGCCCACAGCTGTGTTTCGAAAGCGGGATGTGGGATTACAAACTGCGTCCCTTACCCGTTCACCACGGAGCCGGCTTCTTTCTTAGGGAGTACAATACGGATTAACACCAAAAGTCACTATTTTGTTCGAGCGAGCTAACATTAACGGTAAATTACTTAACTAAAATTGCCTAGTAAATTATCAATGTCCAATAACTGCTGGCCGGTCTCCCTGGCCTAGGCATTAACGTCTTTCTCCGTAATCCCGTATACTCTAGTGAGTAACGAGATGTGCGCGAGAATTGGAATCTGTTCTCGCTGCGTCGGTAACTTACGGGGTATGTGAGCCGGTCGCTCAGAAAGCAATGACAAACTACTGAGCGTAATCTTGCCTAGTACATCAACAGCAGCTGAAAAATGTTGATGTTGACTGCAACGTCCGGTAAGGGATATGCAAAAAAAAACACTGCTGGGATTGATTGCAAAGTCCTGTAAAAAGGAAATGGATCTAATATTTGTATTAAAATTAGCTGCCGAATGCCAGTCTACTGGAAAACATAAATACGTGGGCTATTCCAAAATCAGCCATCTATTGGCGACACCATTCATTGCTTGCATCATTAAGTAGTCTTTTAGTTCACTACACATCAACACTACAATCGCATTTGTTCGATGGTTCACGAATCCCGAACGAATAAAATGTTATTCCCTTTCCCGCCAGCTGTGAAATTCGTGGTGTGATTCGTTTCTTCAAAGATGTTGTGTCGTGTGTGCAGTGATAACGTTATGAGTGACAGTTCAGTGAGGGATTGGTGCAGGAAATTCAGAAACGGGCGTAAAGGTGTGCATTATGAGGGTGGACAAGGACGTTCACCAAGATCAAAGAATGGGCTCAGCTTTGGCATTCCTTCTGCCCTATTGGGAAGAGGGGGGTGCATTTCTTGACAGTCGTGACTGGGCGCGATATATGGGTTCACTTCATGAATGGAGAGACGAAGGAATAGTCAAAACAGTGGCTGCTTAATCATTCTCCTCATTCTAAAAATTATGGTTACAGCGTTCTGGGACCGCAAGGGCATTTTGTTGACGGAATTCATGACACTAGGGACCACAATAACGTCAGTTGTTTATTGTGAAACAGTGAAGAATCTTCGTCCGTCGATCCAAAACAAAAGGCGCGGAATGCTCACCAGTGGCGTCATTACTCTGCACGACAACGGCGACTCCACACTGCTGCTCACAAAGGCTTTACATGAGCAGTTTGTTTTTTTAAAGCACTAGCAGAATACTCTTATTAGGGCGAGGGGGGGGGGGGGTGTTCCTTGAAAAAGACGCCAGCTTGGGCTTCATAGTAAGACTAAGTTAGTTCCTTGAACAAGATATTTGTATGGGCTTCATAGTTAGGCTAAGTTCCTTGAACAAGACATTTGTGTGGGCTTAATGATAAAGCTAAGATAGTTCCTTGAACAAGACCCTTCTGTGGGCTTTATGGTAAGACTAAGTTAATTCCTTGTATAAGACTCTAGTGTGGGCTTTATGATAAGGCTAAGTTAGTTCCTTGAACAAGACCTTAGTGTGGACGTTATGATAAGGCTAAGTTAATTCCTTGAATAAGACCCTTGTGCGGGCTTTATGGTAAGGTTAAGTTAATTCCTTGAATAAGACCCTTCTGTGGGCTTCACAGTAAGGCTAAGTCAATGCCTTGAACAAGAGCCTAGTGTGGGCTTTATGGTAAGGCTAAGATAATTCCTTGAATAAGACGCTAGTGTGGGCTTTATGGTAAGGCTAAGTTAATTCCTTGTATAAGACGCTAGTGTGGGCTTTATGGTAAAGCTATGTTAATTCCTTGTATAAGACCTTTATGCGGACTTTATGGTAAGATTAAGTTAGTTACTTGAACAAGACCCTTGTGCGGGCTTTATAGTAATGTTAAGTTAGTCCCTTGAACAAGAGCCTAATGTGGGCTTTATGGTGTAGTTAGGATGAGTTTCCAGAACAAGCCGCTAGCACGGGCTGTTTACAAGGTACAGTTCATGGCCTCTGTTATTCTGCTAATCCGTCGTTTATAGTGTCTGGCTCGTGTTCTGTTTCCACCGTTATCTCATGTCTATGTTGTCTGCGGTGTGTTGTTTTTTTTTTTTGTGGTATTTTGTTTGTGGTATGTTGTCTGCGGTGTGTTATTTGTGGTATGTTGTTTGTAGTATGTTGTTTATGGTCTGTTGTTTGTGGTATGTTGATAGTGGTATGTTGTTTGCCGTATGTTTGCTTTATGTTATTTGCGGTATATTGTTTGTGGTATAATTGCTCGTGTTCTGTTTCCACCGTATCTCATGTCTAAGTTGTTTGCAGTAAGTTGCTTACGGAATGTTGTTAGCGGTATATTGTTTGCTATATGTTGTTTTGGGGTGATTCCATGTTGTTGCATCATGGTCTGACGATCAGACTCCGCATCGAGAGGGTCTATTTCAGACAATGCTTGTCAAAAATACTTACCTCATTAATCATTTTCCGTGTAAACCATTGACGCTACCATTATAAAGATTACAGATAAGTTTACAAATACAGTACGGGCCTGGACTCCGCCTTTATATAACTTATCACTGTTCCGCTGTGTAAATAGTTTGATCAATACAGACCGATAACTGAGTTTATATCCAAACAAACGGACAGCCCATACGTGGATTAGATTACACTGGAAATGAAAAGCACTTTTGCCTATGTTGATTACAAAGGATTATTTGCTTATCTTCAGTAACACAATCCAAATTACATAGATTTGACAGTTGCAGGCATAATTAAACAACTTTAGAGAACTCTGACCATCCAAAAATTGCGAGTACTTTATTTGTATTTAATTAATAGCAGGCAATCAGAAAGTCGTAAACTGTTTCTGTGCTTTGAATCGC
The DNA here is from genome assembly GCA_014155875.1 of Cepaea nemoralis. NCBI lineage: Eukaryota > Metazoa > Mollusca > Gastropoda > Stylommatophora > Helicidae > Cepaea > Cepaea nemoralis. Next base: position 197,323 of record JACEFZ010024953.1, on the reverse strand, counting down.
TCTATCCCAAACTGTGCATCTTGCTATCCCAAGGTTTGAATTTGCGTTTCCAAAGCTTTAAATATTTTTATCCCATGTTTTAAATGTTTTTATCCCAAACTGTGAATCTTTCTATCCTATACTTTGAATATTTATATTTCAGGGTGTCAATTTGCCTATCCTAAGCTTGAAATCTTTCTATCACATTTTTGAAATTTTAATAACCCACGTTTTGAATCTTTCTCTTGCAAGATTTGAACCTTTCTATCCCAAGTAGTGATATTTTAAAATAGTTGAGACTTGAGCCTGAGGGTATGATAATCAATATATTATAACTATATCATCATTATATAATCAGTATAATCACTGTCAAGTACAAGAATGACCAAGTACTACAGGAGACAAATGAAAATCGTAGACTGATTAGAGAAATTAGACGTAGACAGTCAAAATTGTTTGGACATGTTATGAGAAAGAAATGGATTGGAGAACTTATTGACAACTGGCAATATCGAGGGAAACAGACCAAGAGAAAGACCGAGAGGAAAATACCTGGATGGCTTGGCCACGTAGCATGGACGATACAGGAACACTGAGCTAATCCACGACTCTGGTGATCGAGTGAAATGACGAGTCATGACCGCCCACGCTTTCCGGCATGGCACATGATTGATTGATTGATAAATCACTGTGCGACACAAAGTGTTAACATGGCAACTGAGACAGATTTGATTGATTCAACAACTGGCGGGGGGAGGCGGTAGGGGTGAGGAGGGTTCAAGACTAATGTGTTAGCGTACCATTTTATTGTTACTTCTCTGATTACGTTATTGTCGTCTACAGTTTTATCATTCCAGTTACACACCCTTCTAAACCAACACAGTCGCCTCTTGGTGGTCGTATATTGCATACAATCATGACAAGATTGAAGGACACACGTGACTAGCTGTGGATTGGGAAATGTATCCTGACAAGATATCAAAAGCTTTTTCTCATTACGAATGGCAGAACACAGATCGTTGTTGAAGTTCAAGCAATGCCTTGGTCAGCATATTTATGACCAATACATACTAAGCCATTTCTTAATAACGAAAAAGGGTGTTGATGCTATCAGTCTGATACTGGAATCTGAACACACACAAAACAAAAAACACTGAATATGATAAGGGAAGCCACGATAGTGTAGTGGCTAACTTGTCGTCCCGGTGGTCATGACTTCGAATCCGCATCAGACGAATTTCTAAACGTTACCCGAACTTTCAGGTCTACTTAACCAAAACTGGATACCAGGAAATGTCTTCGAGAGTAAAGGCGGCCATCTTGGTTTTGACATGATATTAATTACTTAAATGAGAATGGAGGTGGAATCAGTAACAGCGGCATTCTGTTGGTCAAAGGACCACTGCAACAAACATTGTATTCATTATGGGTTCAATGAGTATGCTTAGTAAGGCGGAGAAAGAAATGTTTAGTGTGGAATGGCTATCCTCGCTTCAGAGGTAAAAGATTGTGAGAATTGTATGGCTATTTTGCCGTGGCCATGCAGGGGTGCGGGGGGGGGGGGGGTGAACAGGCTAATTGGCTGGCAGGGAATGCACTTCTTGGTGGTAGATTATCTATGGACAAGGGAGACGGTCCTGGGCCTGTGGGACCAGGTGGAAAACGCGGGGGAACAGGATTGAGAACCTGTAAGTGGAAAGAATGAGATTGCGTGGAATCGGCGGGGAATTCTAGAATAATCTCAAAACTGAGAGGGAAGATCAGGAGAGACTTTCAGTCAGATAGCGGTATGGAACGATTACCAGTATGACTATTCGCTGGCTGTTGAACGAGGGGACGGAGCGCGTACGGGAATAACCTGAGTGCAGTGATGTCGGTTCTTAGCTCAACTCACCCCATCTCAACATTAATTACTTTTTAGTATGGTAGGTAGGTAGGTAGGTAAGTAGGTAGGTCGCTAGGTAGGTAGGTTGGTAGGTAGGTAGGTTGGTAGGTAGGTAGGTAAGTAGGTTGGTAGGTAGGTAGGTTGATTGGTAGGTAGGTAGATCGGTAGGTAGGTAGGTTCTAATGTAGGTAGGTAGGTAGGCAGGTAGGATGGTTGGTTCTTAGGTAGGTAGGTAGGTAAGTAGGTTGGTAGGTTGGTTGGTAGATAGGTAGGTATGTAGGTAGGTAGGTAGGTAGGTAGGTAGGTTAGCAGGCAGAGATCCATCCATCTATAATATGCCATGCCGATAAGCGTGGGCAGTCATGTCCTACCATGTCACTCGATCACGGAGTCGTGGATCAGCTCCGTGTTCCTGTCTCGACCATGCTATGTGGCCAAGGCATTCAGGTATTTACTTCTCGGTCTTCCCCTTGGTCTCTTCCCTTTGATCTTGCCAGTCGTCACCAAGTTGTCCAAGTCACTTCTTCTCTTAAGAGATATTTAGATGGAAATAATGTATGGAAGACGCGGTGACCCATTGGCTTTCACGTTAGCTGTTCCGGCCCGGTGTTTTCGAACCCTAACCCAGGCAGATGTGTCTAATGCACCTGGGTTCCCGGGACTACTCAAACTAAACTGGGTGCCAGGATTGTACTGGGAAGTAATGGCGTTCGATGTCATATTGACCAAATCGTCCATCCAGTGGATATTGGTCAAACCAATACCAAGTGCACATCAAGGACATTGTAAGAACATCATTCACTTACTGGACTTTAAATAACTGTATTACTCAATGGTCTATACCCATACACGGCTGTTTAATTTCTGACGAGCAAGTAAGGGTTAAAGTGTCGAGGTAGTGCAATGACTATCACGCTTACCTGCCGGTCTGGTGGTCGTATGTTCAAATCCTAATAGAGGCGATGTTTTGTAATTGGCATGGGGGTCACATGTTGGCCCAGCTTAAAATAAGTACCAGGAAATGTTATTGGAAGTAAATACGACCGGTGTAATATTGACTACGTCACCTAAAGAGTGCCCATTGTTCAATACAAATGTGGCCCTAGTAACATATACCCAGTGAGCCTCAATGAGTCTAACAGTCATTTTCTTTTTCTATGAAATGAAATGTTGCCATATTCAAGATCTTCGCCCAGTTTCACAGTTTAAAAAAAAACAAAAGTTAGTTGCATATCCTTTACAGGAAGTCGCAGTCAAACACAGTATTTTAGGACTGTGATTTCTTGGCAAGTTTACGTACAGTAATGTTGTTATTGCTTCCTGAACGAACAGTACTCATAGCATTGTATGAAAACCAGCGCTATGCGATCTGCTTTCAAATCTCCCGCAGCTGCATTTCGAACGCGACATGAGGGCCAATGAGGGCCAGCGAATTGCGTTCGTAATCACTAGGTCATAGATTTAGAGGGGTTTAAAGACGAGAAAATCGATTTCATTGCACCGGGTTTGTTGCATACGGCTCAGTCTCTTTCCGCGGGTGGCCTGAGAGAAAGGTTTGCATAAAACATAAAGTCCCCAACTACAGCGACGACTGCCAGGAGGCCCCGAGAAAAATGTCATGACTAAAGGGAAGAAATCCTGTTTTAATGTCTTCTTAGATAGCATTTATCATTGTTATCTTTCTTTAACTATTATCCTCAGGCCTTACAAGAACACAATTAGGACAATTGTTGCTGACTATTTACTCTAGCATTTAGGTATGATATTCAATATTTCTGTAGTACAAGATGTTATCAAAGATTTAATAATTTACTTTATATTAATATAATTCACTATCTTACATATAAATCATCATCAGCATCAAGCGCCTTGTCGACTGCCGTGGACGATCATGTTCTTCCAGCTGCAGAACGTATCAATTCTCACTATCACAGTCAAATATGTGTAGCAATCCAATTACAAATATGACACGCAGACATGTGATTTAAATCCTTGTCAGCCATTGGCGTAGTTGCCCATTTTAAACTTGCCGTCTGCTGTATTCTTTCATATCTTCTCTATTGTTCTCATGTTTCAATATCCAATCTAAATATTTTGATTCAATTTCATCATATTTAGCAATCGAGTACCAACACTCTCCGTCCTGCGTCATCACTTTGCATTAATAGAATCTTCTTCCCGTCCATCTCCTGATCCTGTCCACTCAAATATAAAGGTCTCTTCTTCTTGCAAGTTTCCATTCCACTTTTCCTCCAGAAAATAATGTAATTAGAAGTCGTGTCTAATTAACTCTTAATGGACGTCGGAAATTTATGCGGGTTTTTTTTTTCCTCTGTTCTTTCATGTACTGTTAAAGCTAGAAGTTAATTGTTGTCGTAGTATTCACAGCTACATTAATGTTATGTGTGTGGTTATAAACGGGATATTTACCATTTGTAAACTTGGAAAAGTGACTTATGCAATCAGTCTGTTATTTAATGTGAGAAAGAGAGTACTGAAATATTATTTAGAGTGTGTTTTGCTGCTTGGCAGTAAATCATAGAGCATGAATGAACAAATAAGGAAGACCTTGGTAGTAATGGAGGTGTGGTCCCTGAGATAAATGTTGCGAATACTAGTGTAACTAGCGAAGATTGCCTGGAAGAAGCTAATGAAGTTGAACATAACATATATAAACACACACACACACACAAACACACACACACACAAACTATATATATATATAATATATATATATATATATATATATATATATATATATATATATATATATATATATACCACACACACACACAAACACACACACACACACACACACACACAAAACTATATATATATAATATATATATAAACGCACAACATATATATATACACACACACATATATACACACACACACGCGAGCGCGCGCGCACACACACACACACACACACACACAAAGAGAGACAAGGAACGTTTTTTGATCATGTAATGAGAATACAGGTATTTGAAAACATTGTGACAACTGGAAAGATCAGTGGGATAAAAGGCATCGGCAGACCGAGAGAAATTATGCTGAGACATTGGCATCGAGGAATATCATCAGTAGAGTTGATCCAGAACACCAAGAACCGAGATATGTGAAGAGACATGGGCGCCTGCGCCAGTTAACAGGGCACATATTGATGATAACTAGACCAAAACGAAACAAAATTTCAGTAGAGGTGATCTCGCAGAGAAAGCTGGGAAACATCTGAAACAATGGCATGAGACGCATGTAAACGATCAGTTTAATGTGCCAAGTTATTACATTTCGTGTTTTGGTGGAAAAGATAAGAGACAAGATGCGACCAGAAATACCAGAAACTGGGTTCCGGTTTCTTGCAGACAACGGAACAACGAATGCAAGTTTTACTGTACCGGTTCTCGTTGAAAAATGTATGGATGTGCAAACGGATCTATATTTATGATTTATAGTTAGTTACTTAGTTAGGTCTTAGTCAGATATGACTGACTGCTATCTGTTAGAGCCGAATGTTGGGCGGCGCTCACCAAGCCCGGCACACCCACATTGTGCCAAAGACTTCGGGCGGTGGAGTGAACTTGGAAGGGTACAAGCCTTACCCTAGTGAGAGGAAATGCAACCTAAAGACTATATGTCAAGATAGGGAAGACGAGGCCTTAAGCCTTGGTCGGCAACTGGTCTAGGATGGAAGCTCCGACAGGCATTGCTTTGCTGATCCGTCAACTTTTTCAGCTTGTCTTGTAATAGACTTATTCGTGTTACCTTTCCTCTGGAGTAAACTATGCAGGCTGAAAGAGGGAAAATGCTGCATGGGCAACACATGGTCTCTACAATTCAGCCCAGGCTTTGTGTTATGGAGAGGTATAACTTTATGTTACAAACTATCGTCTGCCAAGACGACAAGGTCAGTCAATACTTAGTTACATGTGTGTCTTATACAGGCGGTTGCAATCAACCCCAGCCGGATGCCTTAGAAAACAACGCGAAGCGATTTGATTCCAAATGGCCTGGTACTGATTTCGAACCCTCCACTTGGTACATCGAGGGATTACGAAGTACACAGAAATAGCATTTGGGGAATCTTTTGAGACTACCAAGACAGTTCATACGTACACACATATATATGTATTGTTTGGTGCTAATAGAAGTAGAAGAAGGAGACTGTTACCAGAGGACGCAGTAGATAACATAAAAAAGGAAAGCTATAGTTACCGACCCTCCCCCGATGGTTTTTCCACCTTGACGTGGTGGGGGTGCTTGAGTTTCTCAATGACCCTGAGAGCTATGCCGGCGGTAGCGTAGCTACCAGCAGGGCCTCCCAAGCCGGACAGGTCAAAGGGTAGAGAACAGACAAAGAGAAACACCCCGGTCCTCCAGGTTGGGGGTTGAAGCGTGGCGTTAACATCCCCACCTTTGTAAAAACCATTTTGTTACGAAACAGATACATGAGCCTCGAATTCGGACTGACTTATTTGGACATCGACCTTGGAACGTTAAAGGACTTTTGAGATTTGGAACATAGAATGTACGGACACTATATCGAGCTGGAACGGCCGAAGAACTAACCGGGAGCTGGTTGAATATCAAATCGATATAACAGCAATTCAAGAAATAAGGTGGCCAGGAGAAGGTACTTTAGAGCAAAATGGAATGATTATAATATATGGAGGAAACACCCAAAATAAACATGAATTAGGAACAGGATTTGTCATCAAAAAAGAGTTATGGGGGAAACGTTCTAAACTTAAAGCTGTTAATGATAGGATTAGTAAATTACGAATAAAAGGTAAATGGAAAAATATAACGATGATTAATGTACATGCACCTACTGAAGAGAAAGAAGATGATATTAAAGAAGACTTTAATAATGATCTGGAAGATGTCATAGAATAAACCCCCAAACAGGACATCCTGATTGTGCTGGGAGACTTATCGCAAAAATAGGTAGAGAGCAAACTCATAAAAAAAGTTGCCGGTATGGAAAGCCTACATACAGCTTCAAATGATAATGGATGGAGGGTCATCAACCTAGCAGAAGATAAAGGACTGCAGATCAGCAGTACCAGACTGCAAAGAAAGGATATACATAAACAAACTTGGAAATAATGTGACAAGAGAACCTATAATCAAATAGATCACATTTTAATTAACAACAGAAATGCATCAAACATACAAGTTAGAAGCTGGAGAGGAGCTGAGTGCCACAGCGACCACTTCCTCGTTGGGGCAAAATTTTAAATAAAACTTAAGAGAGCTTTCTATGCTAAACTACAAAGGTTACACCCAACATATAACAGAGAAAAACTACAAGAAATTACAGTCAAAGAGACATGTGCAGATGAAATAAAATGTAAACTTGAAATTCTACAAAACCTGTTGGAGGAAAGCGTTGATCAAACTTGGTTGAACATCAAGAATACAGTTCAATCTACAGCAGAAGAATTTCTCGGTGTGTTAACCACGCATAGAAAGAACAGATTGTTCAATCCAAAATGTGAAGAAGCAGTCATTAGGAAAAAGAATGCCAGACAGCTATGGCTAAATGACATCAACAACATCCAAAAGGAAGAGCAACATAGAAATGAATGTAAAGAGACTACAAAAATAGTTCGACAGCAGAAGCGAGAATATATGAGTAATATAATCAAAGATATGGAAACTAATCACCAGAAAAACGAATCCAGAAAGTTTTTTTAAATAACTGAAGTCAATGAAACGAGGGCACCAACACAACACATATGGTTTAAAAGACAAGAATGGGAATATGATAAATACCAAAATGGAAAGAATACTTTGTTGAATTACTAAATTGTGAAGCTCCAAGTAACACTTTCCCACAGGAAGAGGTTCTAACATGTGAACCACAAATTGAAGAACCTCCATTTGAAGAAATCCTATATGTAATCACCCGACTTAAAAACAATAAGGCAACTGGGGCTGATGGAATTGCTGCTGAATTTATAAAAGCGGGTGGCCATGCATTACATCTAAAGCTATACGAACTAATAATAAAAATCTTGAGGACAGAAGAATTACCCCATGACTGGGAAAAGTCATTATTGATACCTATCTTTAAGAAAGGAGACAAGTTCCAATGTGAAATTATAGAGGAATATCACTACTGTCCACAAGCTATAAGATACTATCCGCAGTATTACTAAATAGACTAAAACCATATTCAGAAGACATATTAGGTGACTACCAGGCGGGTTTTAGACAAAACAGATCAACAATAGATCAGATATTTATCTTACGACAAATAGCCGAGAAGAATTGGGAATATAAAAGAGATCTCCATAACATTTTTGTGGATTTTAAAAAGGCTTATGATAAGTAGTCCATAGGAATAGTCTATGGAATGCTATGCGGGAATTTGGAATACCAAGGAAGTTAATCAACATGACCAGACTATGCATGGAAGATACTTATAATATAGTAACATATAAAGGCAGGAAATCAGATCCCTTTCCAAATAACATCTGGCTTGAAACAGGGTGATGCACTATCGCCGCTACTCTTCAATCTGGCTCGTAGAGAAAGTTGTAAGGAAGGTAAAGGAGGAATGTGATATTGGAGGAACATCCAAGCTGCTTGGTTATGCAGATGATATAGATATTATAGGGGAAAATGAACAAAAGACATTGGAAATATTGACTCACTTAAAGGAAAAAGCCCAACAGATGGGGCTGGTTATCAACCAAGATAAGACAGAATATATGGTAATTTCAAGAGAAGGAATGGCTAAAAACTCTGGCCACATACAAATAGATAATATGACCATTAAAAGAACGGAAACATACAAATACCTGGGTACAATCTTCAACTGCTCCAACATCATAAGGGAAGAAATACAAACTAGAATCAATTCTGGAAATAAGATATACTATGCACTACAACATCTACTAAAATCAAAGGCGCTATCTCGTAACACCAAGATCACAATATACAAAACACTGATCAGACCAGTTGTGCTGTATGGCTCTGAAACCTGGAGTACAACGAAAGGAGACGAAGCCTTGCTACAAACCTTTGAGAACAAAGTTTTAAGACGCATCTTTGGACCCATTAGGGATACACAAAGTGGAGAGTGGAAAAGAAGAAGTAACAAAGACATTTATGATCTGTTTAAGTCCCCGCTAATCACTGGTATCATGAAGGCTAATAGACTACAATGGCTGGGGCATATAGAAAGAATGGAAGATAATAGGGAAACAAAACTCGCTTACACTCAGGAAATAAATGACCGTAGACCCCGAGGTAGACGAAGAAGACGGTGGAGAGATAATATATATACAGACCTACAAGCACTTGGAATCAGCGACTGGCAAGAGAAGGTCAACCAGAGAGACGAATGGAGACGGAGTGTATCTGCAGCAAAGAACCCCAATGGCTCGGAACGCTGAAGAAGAAGAAGATAGTTACCGACCGGGATTCGAACCTGTCACCTCCAAATGACTTGTTCCTGCAGCGAGACGCCGTCGTCATTTAATGGTGACAGGTTTGAATTCCGGTCGGTTACTATAACTTTCAGTTTTTATGTTGTTTAGTGCATCCTCTAGTCTCTGCCTCATTCTTCTACATCTGAGCGCCAGGTGTGTTTATTTATGAGTAAATAGGAAACTGTGCATCTCGCTAGACTGTTCATGATCTTTTAGCAAAATGAATCAGCATGACATTTAACATTATTGATGAACTCATATGGGAAAAGTTGTCAGGACAATAACGAGTAGATATTGTAGGCTAGAATCTTCATCAGATAAAAAGGAGAGCTTGTGAATTCAGGTAATCTAAAAGAAACGAGGGTGTATGTTAACACACTGATGATTTAAACATTTAAACCTGACAACGCGCAGAAACGTCGAATATATATTTTTTTTGTGGGGGGGAGAAGGGGGGGGGGAGATTAAAGCTAGAGGCCAAAATATAAATATTTTAAGAAACATCTTTAAATACTGTATAAAATGTGGTGACAGACAGCAAGAAAGATTAAAGTGAGTTGCATGTGCTTTACAGGATATTGCAATCACCTGTAGCATTTATTGGCTGCCTGTGATTTCTTTACAATTTTAAGTTCCGTAAGTTGCCATTGCTTTCTGAACAGCTGACGATCATATTGAAATCAACCAACAAACTATCTTCTTCCACATCGCTCGCAGCTGATCTTGAACCCTCCGGGGAATTGTGAAACTAGATTCACCAACCTCTTAGCCACAGACACCGATTCATTAACCATGACCAAAGCTGAATACATGGCCATTTCCATGAATGAACATATTTACATGTGTTCTATCAAGTAAATGTGTAGTAATTAGACAGGTCCAATTGTCTTCAATATCAAGGTTACGCAGTAACGTTTTCTAGAGGATGTGCCACAGAGATAAAGAAAGGAATCGCCATATCTGGATTCTTTTACGAAAATAAACTACATGGTGAAATACTAAAAATATCACCACACATACAAACATTCACTTATTAAAAAACGTATGTGTGGCCTGTTCTTCTGTATGAAAGCGAATGCCGAGCAATGAGTAATGAAAAAGTGAAGAAACTAGAGACAGGGAAGTGTGGGTTGTTTTGGGGGAATAATGTTGAGAATATCATGGCCAGCGAAGAAAAGAAAAGTTGCGTGACTGAAATGTGTAGGTGTTACATACAAGAACAACTCAAGAAACCTAGACCGGAATGACAAATAAAATGTATGGGGCATGTCAACATAAGTGATGGATTAGAGAAATTACGCTTGTATGGGGAAAAAGAGGCAAGAAATGGAGATAAAGATAGAAACAAATGTGTGTGGAAAGCTTAAACAGCTGGGCAGCAAATAATACTATAAATATATTATTCGCAACAGCAATTTCATCAAAACATCAGATGACAGAGGGGCTTGCAGAACTATAATTCGCTGTGTCTTCTTCAAACCAGGCACATGAAGAAGGAGAGGAAGAGGTTCACATTTATATTCACAAATTGCATGTGCGTTTGTGCATGAGACAAAGAAAGCTTTTAAAAACAGCCTGTTTATATTTGTGAGATGCTGTGGTGTAATACTAAAAAGAGTAAGAGATCGTTTTAAACGCCTTAAGGTGAACTGGACATATGGGGCCAGATTCATATTTGTATAAATCAAGTGGAGCTCAGTGGGTGCTGTGGTCAGTATCACACCGGCCGCCTTTACTTCCCACTATATTTGCTGGTCAAAATGTTAGGCTGGGTTAACCGGAGAGCCCAGGTCCAGTTTATACATCCGCCTCGATGCGGTTTCAAACTCACGACCACCGAACCAGCAAGTGAGCGTCTAGTCACAAGGTTACAGTGGCTTCCCTCTGATACAGACCCTTGGCATAACTGTCACGTAAAATAGAAGCGATCTGTCATGTAAAATAGAAGCGATCTGTCATGTAAAACAAGAAGCGATGTATCATGTAAAATTGAAGCAAAACATGGGAAACGGAGATGCGGTGCTGGTAGACACGGAATATATTACAACAAATATTATCACTGACTAAATCCTAACTGAGCCTTTACATATTCAAGGTCATGGCAAACGACGTGAGATGGCCAGTTCACTTCCTCTCCGTTTTTACTTCCCATCACATCTCCAAAGATCAGGTCATGTATAATTACGCACACACAAAATAATGTCGTACCAACTGAGTGCCATATCGGGGTGGTTTCCAACTGTTAATATTGACCTGCGCTCCCATGTCGACCCAACCTCAACTGGGTACCAGGAAATGTAAGTAAACAAATCGACCCCAGAACTGTATTTATTGGGGGAACAGAATTCTGCCACAGTTTACTGTATTGGAAAAATTACATATGTTAGCATAAAGTCTATTAAAAGACTTTTTTTGATGGTAAAAGTGACGGTCGGCTAGAAAGCGATGGCGAACTACTGAACGCAAAATTGCCTATTAAATCACAAACAGCCAATAGTTGTTGGGGCTGATTGCAAAGTCCTTCTAAGGACATGCACCCAACTGTTATTAAAAGTCGTATTCATGTTAAGGCTGCCTTCCATCTATCTTAGGCATTACACCCGCTTGTTGTATATAATTGTTCGCTTGTAATCAGTCAAGGCATTTCAGCACAATTATGCCTTACTAGCATGCAATTTATTGACCAAGACAAAACATTCCAACACACACAAAATAATTACGTTGAAAATGAACCGATGAGGCAAGTTTAACGCGCGACAATGCAACAAGAATACATCGATTGACAATCCTGTTTGCCATAATGTAACTACATTTTTCCTTCATTTCATAATATTAACAAATGATGTACATTCAAGATAGTACTCTTGATATAGACTACAGTGAAAGGATTAGTACGATGTTCCTCGTGCTGTGACTGTGTGTTCCTATCTCCTAGTGGTTATGTGTCATTGTTTCACAGCTATATTTGTCATGGTTAAGGTTAACATTCTGGAATTGACAAACCGCTCCCAGCGTGTTCTGGAATCGGAATCGCAGTGTACATGCCTGGCGCTCATGTTGAAATCGATAAGTCTTGGCGTGGGTAGCCAGCGCCGCATGGACTCTGTGTGGTTACGGTACTAGATGAAAGCGTTTTTCGTGTTATTTCTTTCAACAACATAAATGTATCAACGCGTTTTCGTACCGAAAGATGTCAGTTTGTATTGTGCAATATTTATATGCTCTGTGAAACTGTGAACTTTTTATACCAAGAGTAGAACTATGTAAACAGAGCTGGGTAAAGCGACGATTCTCTCCTCAACATCCAATCAATGAAAACACTACAGTAACAGCCAGTCTCTCGTCCTAAGCCAAGTGTGCGCCATCACATGTCTAGACCCCTGTCTATGCAGCGACCTTTCGTCGACTCAACATGGACACAGATTCCAATGATGGGAGTGCAGCCGATGTCGTGGACGGTGAGACCAAGCCTGACCTGGTCAGGCTTGCTCAGAGCGCCATCATCAAGCAGGTGAGTGACCGCTTCTCACCCGTACACCCATGTCGTACGGCATCGCATTGCCAGTTGCATACCACCATATTATGCAAGTAGCAATGATCTCACGTTAGCAAATCTATGATAATCATATGAAATGAGGCAATACGGGGGCCTAGGTTTTCCCTTGGACAGAATAATTTAACATACACTTTTTGACATTTGGCCAGCTGTTTGCTTTGTGTGTTCAAGCATTTAGTGATCAAACAACCAGGTTAGAAGACAACCCACCATCTTATTCGGAGTTGAGTGAAGTTTAGGTGTTAGACGAGGCGGTTTGCTCCTAGCACAGCAGGAATGGACGCTTGTCCTGACGTGTGCTTGACTCTTGAGATGGCCAGGTGAGGGCATTCAGTTTCACTCGTAATTCATCAAACTGACAACTGTAGCGATACCCTCGGATTTTATTTACAATCAGCTGATCACAGGCATAAATAAACTTATGAATTCAATCATTATTTCATCTCAACAACCGTTGTCCTCTTTCACTTGATTACATTGATTCATCGGCAGGTCAGCTTTATTATTTTTCTTATTGGGTCAGCTTTAACAGATTTTATCTCGTGTTAATTTTTAAGCAAACGCGTTTTCTTCTGTTTTATTTTTAAAGCTGTATAATTTGTGTATTAATTAACGTTACACATTGGGCGATATTTATTTTCGAAACGCCGAAATGGGAATGTGAACTGTCTGTTAATGGCTGCAGTCTTATGAAGTTGTGCTGCTGTGAGACTGTTATTTCTACTTGTCTGCTGCTGTAGTGTCTCGTGTATTGTTGTTATTGTATGTTGTTGTTAAACAGTATTTTCCCCACGGATCTAGGTGGTAGTGTCTCGTGTGTTATTATACAGGGTTGTTACTGTGTGTCCACAGCTTTATTGTTTTGCGTTATTATAAACGGTGTTGTTTTTGTACGTCTACAGCTGTAGTGTCTCGTGTGTTATAATTATACAGTGTTTCTACATTTCTACAAATATAGTGCTCTATGGGTTGTTCTTAACGTTGTTTTACCATCTATAGCTGCAGTGTCTCATGTCCTCATGTCTTGTGAGACACTGTTATTCTAGTGTCAACAGCTGTAATGTTTCGTGTGTTATTTCTACATATCTCCAGTGGTAGTGTCTCGTGTGTTGCTATTAGGCCCATTTCAACATATCTACAGTTGTAGTGTCTCGTGTGTTGCTATTAGGCCCATTTCTACATATCTACAGTGGCAGTGTCTCGTGTGTTGCTATTAGGCCCATGTCTACATATCTACAGTGGCAGTGTCTCGTGTGTTGCTATTAGGTTCATTTCTACATATCTACAGTGGCAGTGTCTCGTGTGTTGCTATTAGGTCCATTTCTACATATCTACAGTTGTAGTGTCTCGTGTGTTGCTATTAGGTCCATTTCTACATATCTACAGTGGCAGTGTCTCGTGTGTTGCTATTAGGCCCATTTCTACATATCTACAGTTGTAGTGTCTCGTGTGTTGCTATTAGGCCCATTTTTTCATATCTACAGTGGTAGTGTCTCGTGTGTTGCTATTAGGCCCATTTTTTCGTTTCTACAGTGGCAGTGTCTCGTGTGTTGTTATTAGGCCCATTTCTACATATCTACAGTGGCAGTGTCTCGTGTGTTGCTATTAGGCCCATTTTTTCGTATCTACAGTGGCAGTGTCTCGTGTGTTGTTATTAGGCCCATTTCTACATATCTACAGTGGTAGTGTTTCGTGTGTTGTTGTTATTGTTATTTATACACCTTTACAGTTGTAGTGTCTCGTGTGTTGTTGTTATTGTTATTGTTATTTCTACATATATACAGCTGTAGTGTCTCGTGTCTCCTTGTTAGTGTTAATTATACATCTCTCAATTGTAGTGTCTCGTATGTTGTTGTTGTTGTTATTGTTGTGTTATTGCTATATATCTACAGCTGTAGTATCTCGTGTGTTGTTGTTTATGTTGGTTATGTTGTTTTTGTTGTTATTGTTGTTTTCTCTACATATCTACCGCTGTAGTTTCTGGTATGTTGTTGTTAGTGTTATTTCTACATATTTACAGCTCTCGTGTGTTGTTCTTGTTGATTGTTGTTGTTGTTGCTGTTGCTCATGTTGCTGTTGCTGCTGCTGTTGTTGTTGTTGTTGTTGTTGTTGTTGTTGTTGTTGTTGTTGTTGTTGTTGTTGTTGTTTCTACATATCTACAGCTGTAGTGTCTCGTGTGTTGTTGGTAGTGTTATTCTTACATATCTACATCTGCAGTGTTCTCATGTGTTTTTATTGTTAGTATTATTTCTACTGGAGTTTTGGTCAAATTCCAACTCACATACTTTGGTCTGTCAAGACTGTAAGGTGCCACTCACTATTTCTACATATGTTAAGTTGAGTTGAGTTAAGAACCGACATCCCTGCGCTCGTGGCATTGTCACAAGCGCTCAATCCTTTTCTTCAACAGCGAGCGAAGAGTTCTAATACTAATGGTGCCCATTGCAATCTGACGAGAGATATAAGCATCTACCCAGTTAAGATCCGGATGGCATACCTTACATCTCCAGAGATGGGATCCATGCATTATTTTCATATTCCCGACATTGTATATTCCATTGAACGTGCCTCAACACCGAATTATGTACCACGTAACGTGCTACGGTCTCTGTGGCTAAAGGCTTGCGAACGCGGTTTGTGAGCCCGTATACCCGGGTTCGAAACATTGCGACGCTGGTTTTTTCGAAAAAGGTATAGGGGCCGGTCGTTCAGAAAGCAATGGCAAACTACTGAACGTAACTACTTGCCTAGTACATCAACAGCAGCTGAAAATGCTGGTGTTGACTGCAACGTCCTGTAAGGGATACGCAACACAATTTTTATTTAAAACGTGCTACGACAGCAGACGATGTACAGACAGCTTTAACAGTATCTTCCATTGCACACCACTAGAGGGCATTAGGAAACATGTTTTCCTCTCTCAAATCTTACATACAACACACTGTACACGGAAACGGGGACGGGTCAACGAACACGTGCAATATTTAACTGATTCAGTGATGAAGGACCTCCCATTTGGACAGAAAGACATATAGCCATACTGGGGTCATCGTGTAATTTTTTTTGTTTCGTGGTATCTTCCGCAGTTTCAATGCTCAATAAATGGAATTTTATGTAGGGTGTATTTTTAATGACTGTGGACGTTTTTTGAAAATATTGCCGTTCCAATGTTTTGTATTTAACTTTAATGTTGCATGAACTCCACAGATGGTGAATACAAAACTTGGAACGGCAATATTTTCAAACACCCCCAGTCATGAAAAATACACCCTAGTATTATAATGCTTGCTCTTTTGCTTGTGTAAATTGTCTTGGTCCCAACCTACGTTTTGTTTGGCACTGAATCAATTAAATACATAGCATTTAGCCGGATGGATTTAAAGTCCAGGTTATTTTTTATTTCTAAAAGCAACAGAACAGGTAATTTCTAGCATTGCTTTTCATTACAGATTACAGTCTTCCCAAGTCGCAGAATACAACATACACCGCAAATTGCGATGTTGTTATTCTTTGTTTCCTTTAGAAGCTACTATTCGAGGATTACATTTCTCAATCAAAATGTTCGGTTGTCAATTGTGTGTTCATTGCCCAGAATTATTTATAACACGGACAAAGGCACCAAGAAGCAGGCACGCCGTGCTAGTGTTGTCAATACCTTGATTGATTAATTTCGCGGCCTTCTTCACACACGGCGTTCGCTGAACACGTGCAGCGCGTCTCCCACGTGTAGTTCCGGTGCCAGGCTATTGTGTTCCCACGGTGAGGACAATCAATCGGCGCCCACTGTGTGCCTTTGTAAAGTCAGTGCTAGGTCCTGGGCGGCTGTCTTTCTAGCCTTGTGATGGATCGAACATCATTAATTCCATATACTGTAATAGATACCAGTTTGATATTTAAAGATGTGTGCATGTAGACATATTTGAACATTCTGAGAGAGAGAGAGAGAGAGAGAGAGAGAGAGAGAGAGAGAGAGAGAGAGAGAGAGAGAGAGAGAGAGAGAGAGAGAGAGAGAGAGAGAGAGGTGGCGGAGGGGTGAAGGTGGAAGTATACCAAAAGATTCGCTATGAAACAAAATATTATTCTTAGAAGTCTCTTTCAAAAATGTAATACAATAAATTTTAAAGGTGTTTAATAATAATAGTAACAAGTTTCTCCTATCTGGGACATGTAATAACAGATGATGGCAGAAGTGAAACAGAAATCAAATAAAGGAATTGTAATGGCCAAAATGCTTTCAACATTATGAAATCAGTATTAACATCTAGAGATATCGACAACGCATTAAAAATGAGAATTGTCAAATGGTATGTATATTCAACACTACTATATGGCGAGGAAGACTGGACATTAAATAAGCAATTAGAAAGTCGAATAGAGACCCTGGAAATGTAGATATCATCCTTGCTGGCCGAAGTCATGGATCAATTCGTGTGTTGACTCCCTTCAGTGCCATGACACAAGCATGTCAATAATATTTTCAAGCTGTCTTCCTCTATCTCTGTTTCTGCAAATCTTTCAGGTTGTCACAACATGTTCCAGTTTTTGTCTTCTCATAACGTAGCCAAAAACGATGACTGCCTCTTTCTGATGTTCGTGATAAGTTGTCTTTGCAACTCAGCTTCCCTTAAAACGTCCTGATTTCTCATTTTGGCTGTACAATTAATTCTCAGCTTTCTTCTTTAAAACCACATATCCATGGCTTTCAGATAGTTGTTTTTTCACCTGTTTACTAATTGTCCAGGATTCGGAGTCGTATGTTAAAACTGGTTCTATGTAACTTGCAAGAACTCTTTTTTTTTTTTTTTTTTTTGGTTAAATTTCAAGGACAGTGGATGTGGATATACAGAAGAATATGTCGTATTTCATGGAAACAGAAACAATCAAATACAGAGGTTCTAAAAATACCGGAAATGAAAAGAGAGTTGATGAAAGAAATAAAAAAGAGACAAGTGAAATATATCAGCCATTAAAAATACATAACAAGACGTAACACTCTTATAAAATTGATTTATTTGGTTGTTTCGGGGTCTGAGGTGTGAACATTGAGCACAACCCACTACTGGCAACGCTGAGCGTATTCTGGTATGAATCTTGGGCCTTGTCCACATCATACTGGAAGCACTAGACCAGGGGTGGCCAACCTATTTAGCAGGCGGGCCAAATTTCAGAAATAATATTTCCTGCCGGGCCACTCACCTAATTTTTTTTTTTGTTAATTAAATTAAGCAAGCGTGCTACAGCCTCGACCACATCGTCGCTTCCCACTCCGCGGGCCGCATCATGACTCCCGGCGGGCCGCGGGCCTCGTGTTGACCACCCCTGCACTAGACTCTTGTTCCGCTCGCGTTTGAGCTCTTCGGAAGTGTACATCCCTGACTGGGACCGAACTCCGGATCATTGGCGTGTGAGGCAGAAGTGTAACCACTTAACCACGTAACCACTTTGTCGCCTCTAGCGTGAGCCGCTTGGTTACGTGGTTACACACCCGCTTCACACGCTAGTGATCCGGAGTTCCATCCCGGGTGCAGTCATGGATTGCACTACTGACGAGCTCAAACGCTAGCGAAACTCGAGTCTCGTGCTTCCAATGTGACGTGGACAAGGCCCAATGTTCGTACCGGAACTCTTATAAAAATCATAAGGAGGGTAAGGTTGAAAGCAAGCAAGCAAGACGTAGACAACGATACAAGTGAGAAGATAACATCAACAGATGGATGAGCAGCAATCTGACAGAATGTACAGTCAGGGCCAGAGACAGTGTTGGAGACCCATTTCAGCGAACCTTCATTGTGGAGACGGCACCTGATTGATTGAATAATAAGAAGAAGCAGAAGAATGTGCCTTGCCAAATGACGTAAATGTTCGAGTCTCTCAACATATCTCAGTAATTGGTATTCGGGATCAATTATATCGATGAGGCACAATTTTTTCATGTCACAATTTTAGACCATGTATCATCTCTATTCTCGCTCAGCCTCTGTGTCGTGTCTTCCTCTAAGGTGTCGTCCCTGGAGTGAGGAGAGTCAACACCCACATTATAATTTTTCTTTCCTATCAATATCCTGGAGAATCCACCAGCTTCCGTCCAACACACTCCATCAGCCCGTGGACACCTTTTCCTATCACTCTCTCACTGTCGTACTATGCCCCCTCTCATACTTCCCCAACGCAACATATTCAACAACTCTTGCTTCTAAAAATTAATAAAGATTAATTTATTAAAAGAAAAGTGTAACGTATATGAGACGTGTCTGTGAAGAAAATGTGTGTCGTGTATTCTGATGCAAATGTATAGGCCAGCCTTCAAAGTTCAGGATCAGAGTCCACTCATCATGGCAAGGATTACACGACATCACACGAGTCAGTACAATAGACCTCACCAATTGCCGCTTCTTTTCCGCCAGACTTGTTATCCTCCATGAACCTTGATAACCATGAAATCTGAGTCCCATTCGAAACTACAGTCCGGGAACACTATTAATGTTTGTTCCTAACAAAAACTGTTCCTAATAGTTTGTAGAAAACTGAGATCTCATAATTCCTGCACAGTACAAAAAAAACAATAGAACACTGTCCCATGAACATGGCGTTTGTCCTTCTTGCGAAATGTTCTATGGATTTCCTTATTTTCTCGTTATTGTCTTAACGTTATAATGTTCTTGATATGTGGAACAACTACACTTAAATGTTATCTTTCCTCCAATGTGAACCTCAATCACTATTGGTGTGTTAAAGACTGGTATGACCTACAACTCATTCGGTACTTATCCTGTAGGATACTTCTATCATTCAGCTCCCCTGAGCAATGTTGATCATCTTCCTCTAGCATAGGCTCATTGATAAAGTTGCGGGCCAATCTTCCTGCGCCAAACTTTATCCGGGATCGGATTTTTCCTTGGTTCCGTGTTCTTCCTTCCAACCAGAGGGAACCTGTAAAATAAATCATACAACTGGTGATAGCCTCCCCGTCACTGATCTCTATTAGATGATCGTGGCCATTGGCCCTTGCTCAGCAAAATACAATGAACCTAACTCTGTCATGGACAGATGAACTGAACACATAGGCTTTCATCAGGCCAAGACAAGAAGAAAAAAAACACAACCAACAGCGTGCGGAACCCCCCCCCCCCCCCCCCCCCCACCAGGGAGCACCCACTGGAAGATCCCAATTATCCCCCATAACTCAATTCTCACCTAGTAGAGCTTATCAACACTACACTAATCTATTTTCAACTAACAGAGCCAAGTATCATTTCCCTACTCTAGCTAGTTTTCCACTAACAGTGCTAATCATCACACTCTAGTTTTAACAAGGCTACAGCCTATATTAATTAGAACTAATTATAATAGGTTCTACCTTAGGCAACACCGCAGTTAGATCAAATCACATCTACTCTTGCCATGACAGGCACGTGTAAAATTAAATTAACTCAATTCGCACACGGTAGACATATTTCCAATCAGAACCGCAGTGCCGAAGCACGTCCGCCTCAATCAACGGTTTTAGTTCAACTCCCTTCTCCAATCATGGTTTTTGGCAAACACCTAAAATTGGTCACGTGACGTGGTTGATGTCCTGCAGGTGTTATTTTGGCATATCATCCATTGTCAAGAATCTATCCTCCCTGGCTTAGTCACTGTCAGAGTTGTCATCACTTGTTTTGACATCCCCAACAAGCTAGCGAGTTACTGTATGATCCCAACAACAGTTTTCAATAACAAGCTGCCAATCTGCGTGATGTCCGGAAACTCTAAATGACAGACGGGACTGTTACATGTCCCTAGCTGGCCATTATACGTTGATCCGACCTGTTGATAAACTATCAAAGTCGTGTATTGAGTCATCTCACTCACTTCCCCTACACATCTGCAGCTGTTAACTTTGCCCGACCTGTGATGGTTGACATCTGATTGAAACCAGGATCTGACGGGTTCTATCTGTATTCGAATGTTGATAAACTGTCAAAGCGATGCAGGGATTTATCTCACTCACCACCGAATGTTCCTAATCTGTTGACTAGATGTAAACACGAGCAGCTGTAACCCGGACTGTTTTTTTCTGGATATGTTGAAACAACCTGTGGCCTCGAACATGCCGCTAATCAGAACGCCTTTTATTCTCATCACGGGTTAAATCACGTTGGTCTATTATGTGACATAGGCCCCCTCTTAAGAGAGTAGTCCATCTCACTCTTCTCCACCGTGAGTTTAATCCAGATGATTCATTCTTCTTCTTCAGGAGCTGGGTGTCTTGACAAGAAGTCCGCTCCAACATTTTCCTTCCCAGGAATGTACTCCACTGTGAAATTGTAAGGTTGAAGTAGCAACGACCACCGCATCAAACGCGCGTTGAGCTTCTGAGAAGTAGCCAGGAACATCAGGGGCTGATGATCCGATTGGACCCGAAACTTAACTCCATACAAATATGGCTGGAATTTTTGCACTGCCCATACGAGGGACAAGCACTCTCTCTCTCGACGGTTGAATAATTCCTCTCAGCCTGTAGAAGTTTCTTACTTGCGTATGCTACAGGTTTCAAAACCGAAGCATCGTCTTTTCCTTCCTGTAACAGAGCTGCCCCAATCCCAATCGCACTCGCATCCGTTCTCAACACAAATGGTTTGGAAAGGTCAGGGAGCTGTAATACAGGTTTGCTGACCAAGGCCTCCTTTAACTGACTATAGGCATTCTCACATTCTGGTGTCCAAATGATTTGGTCCGGGAATCCCTTTTTCAAGGTTTCCGTCAATGGAGCTCCCAGTTCAGTGAAATGTGGGATAAATTTGTGGTAGAACCCACACAATGAGAGAAAAGATCGCACATCCTTCTTCGTTTTTGGCCTTGGTGCATTTCTGATTTTCTCCAGGTTCTTCTCCTCTGGGACAATGTGTCCTGGAGTGATGGTGTGACCTAGAAATTCCAGAGTCTGGTAACCAATCATGCACTTGGTTGGACGAGCGGTAAGCCCCGCTTCCTTGAGTCTATTAAACACTCTCTCCAAGGATTGCAAGTGGTCATCCAAGCTGTCACTGGAAATCAGAATATCATCCATGAATGAGATGATGGACGGATCCTGTAAAGGATCAAGTAAAGTCCTCATCATGCGTGTAAACACACTAGGTGCATTGCTGAGTCCAAAGGGCATGACCTTGAATTCGTAGTGTCCACTGGGTGTACTGAAAGCCAACAGTGGTCGAATCTCCGGTTTGACTGGTATCTGATAGTACCCCCGACTCAGATCTACCTTTGAAAAGTACCGAGCCTTATGGAGCCTAGCGAATAACTGAGTTGGATTCGGCAAAGGTTCCACCTGAAATTGTGTATGACTGTTCAGAAGTCGGTAATCTATACACAACCGGTGTTCTCCACTTGGTTTGCGTAACAAAACTACCCCCGCATTGTATGGGGATGTGGATGGTGCAATCACGTCATCCTCCAGCAGTTTCTGTATTTCCTCCTCCAGGGCCTTTTCTTTAGAGAATGGCACTGGGTAAACCTTTTGACGAACAGGTTCCTGTGTGGTCAAAGTCATCTCGAACTCAACCAACCTGGTTCGTCCTGGTTTATCAGTCAGTATCTCCTTATGAGACTTGAGAACCTGGGTTATCCTTTCCCTCTCCTGGGAGGTCAGATCAGGGTTCACTTGCACATCCCTATAGGTTTCCTGGTGTACTAAGGGATATTCCCTGCCCTCGTTGGTTCCCACTTCCGTCTCCACTGCAACTGCCATTGCCATGAGGTGAGCTGCCTTGTCTCCGGGTCTCTCTTCGTATTTCCGCAAGAGATTGATATGGAAAATCTTCGACTTTCCCCGGATCCGGATCTGATAGTTGGTTCTGGATATCACCCTTTCCACGGGAAATGGTCCTTGCCAACCTATCTCCAGTTTGTTGTTTCCCGTAGGGAGTAGCAACAAGACTTTGTCTCCCACCTCTAGAGATCTTTCTTTAGACCTACGGTTGTAGTAAGCCGCATGTCTTTTCCTGGCCTTTTTCAAGTTTTGATTCGCCAGAGTCCATCCCTTGTGAAGTTTTTCTTTCAGTTCCTCCACGTATTTATAGGATGAGATCACTTCTTCTGACGTCCCCTCTTCAGTCCAACTCCTCAACATGGCTTCCAACGGTCCTTTGATTGGACGACCAAACAGCAACGTAGCGGGTGGTAGTCCGGTTGAGCCATGAGGAACTTCCCGATAGGCAAAAAGGGCTGCTGGGATATATTCATCCCACCTATCAGGTTTTTCCTGCGCTAGTTTCCTGAGCATTGTCATCAACGTGCCGTTGAAACGCTCTACTTGTCCATTGGCTTGAGGGTGGTAAGGGCTGGTATGTATGTGGTTAGAGTGAAACACCCTAAATACCTCCTCCATGAGTTTTCCACAAAACTGAGACCCATTGTCCGTCAGAATTTGATCAGGGAAGCCTAATCTGGTAAAGGCCTCCATCAGTGCGTCCGCCACTCTTTTCGAGTCAATCGTGGTCACCGGTATAGCCTCACCCCACATTGTACAGCAATCCACCATTGTGAGTATATACATGTTCCTCTTCCTAGTCCTGGGAAGTGGACCCACGATATCGATGGCTACCCTCTCGAAAGGAGAGTTCATGATGGGCATCTCACCCAACACCACCGGTGCTGTCCAGTGTTTCGGTGCCACCCTCTGGCACTCAGGGCATGACTTCACATACCGACGCACATCCTCTGTCATTCCCGGCAATACCCATATGTCCACTAAAGGAGATGGTATGCCCCATATGAAGAATCTGGGACCGGTGAGCTTTCGGGACGACCAACTGACCGTATAGGTTGTCTCCCCTTCCTGCTCTCCTGTAGAGTATCCTATTCTTCATGTAGTACTGCCCCCGTCCTGGTGGATCAGCACTTTTCTGCAGCTTTTTGTAGCAAGGACGTAAAGTAGCATCCTCACTCTGGGCAGTTCGTAGCTCCCCCGGCAATGGGTTAGTCACAATTGATTCTGCCTCTTCCGTTCTCGTCTGAGAGCGAGTCTGTATTGCTCCCATATGGATTGGCTCCCTGGGCATTCCCAGAAAGACATACCGGCAACCTAGGATTACTGGGAAAATGGGATCGGTCAATACAGCGGCCTTGATGGTGCCGATGACATACCTTGACCGAATCTCCACATTAGCAATGGGCAACTTCATGGCCACAGCACTCTTCTGTGCAGGCTGTATCTCCATGGTCTCACCTGTGAATTGTTCTGGATGTACCAGATCCGCAGAAATCACGGCCTCCCCGTCCAGTCCTGTGTCGTACAAACACTCCACTTGACGACCGTTAACCTCTACCAATTCCACTACAGGTGGTTTTTCCTGGTCTGGAGTCTCTTCATCGGCCTCGACCTGTTCAGTGGGCTCCACCTTAGGTTTCCCGGGGCACACGACGAATTGAGTGTCTCCTGACTTTTCCCTGCAGTCAATAGCATTGTGCGTATTCGACCTGCAGTGGTTGCACCATTTCCCTGTCCTAGATTTTCTATTGCCGGACTTGAGTGAGCTCTCCTGGTGGCGAGCTTCCTTGTTGACCTTGGCATTTTCCGTGACAACCTCCTTGGAAGTCACTTGACATGCTGCGAAGTGAAGGTTCTTAGCCTTCGATTTCCAGTCCCTCGTATTGTGAGAGGGTGACTTACAAATTGAACACCACTTCTCCGACCACGGTCGTTTTGGTGTAGAGCTTGAAGTGCTCTTGCTTCCCTCCTTCTTCTTCTCTGAACTATCCTCTGATTTTTGCACATAAGGTTCCCACTTTTTGGTTCCTGAGTTTTTGGCTTTCTTCTTGTCATGTTTCTCCTGACTTTTGGTGTTGGTGGAAAGGTTTTCCCCTGCCTCCCCATGTACCTCGACGAACCGTTCTGCTAATTTTGTCACGAGGTCAATACGTTCTGCTCCTTGTTCTCCCAGGAACGTCCTGAGAGGTTTAGACATTTGCTTCTTCAGCTGGTCGACCACCATGAGCTCTTCCAGACTCTCATAGTCATGTGCGAACCCAGCCAAATCCATCCACTTATGGAGATAGGATTTTAGACGCAAACTGTAGGCGGCAAACAACTCCCCCGGTTCTCGTTTCGCTGCTCGAAATTTTTTCCGGTAGGTATGTGACGTAACCTCGAATCGTTTCAGCAGAGCCGTCTTTAATTCGTCGTAATTGTTCTCATGTCCTGGTGGCAGGCGAGAATAAACCTCGTAGCCGGTCCCGCGTAATCCCTGGGATAGCTTGAGATTCCATTTGTTACGCTCCAGACCCATAGCAACAGACATTGCCTCGAAGCGTTGAAGGTACTGGTCAATCTTCTCTTTGTCCTCCTCGTAGACCGCTAAAGGAAACTTCATAGCATGGTACCCATGTCCACCTACTGGTGTTGAGCCTGGGATGGAGGAACCTCCAACTGCTCCCTCAGTTTCCCCATTAGATTGACTCTTCAACTCGAGTTCCCTCATCCGGTACTCGTGCTCCCTTTTCTGAGCCTCCTGCTCCGCTTCCCGTTTCCTAGCAGCTTCCTCAACTTCAAGTTTCCTAGCTGCCTGCTCAGCTTCCAATTTCTTAGCAGCCTGCTCTGCTTCCAATTTCCTAGCTTCTTGTTCCAACTCCATCCTTCTCAATTCCAACTCGGCCTTTCGATCTTCCCTTTCTGCTTGACGATACTCTCTCTCCACTTCCTGTATGTAATCCGTTAGAGCAGAACTCGACAGTCCCATTTCTTCCCCCTTTGCCCTTAGTTCTGCGGTGGTTAGTTTCGGAGTGGCCATTTCAGAGAGGTAAGCTAGCAGGTCGAGTACAATATAACTGCAAATTAATATACAGATATATGACCAAGTACTATTAATCTAGATATTACCACACACAGCACATTCACTCAGTGACAAGAGTAGAATCAGGACCACAGACCTATGCAGACGTGTGAAGTGTGAACAGGTAAGATATTAGTCCTAACCCCTATCCACATTCACTCTAGCTGGATTCTCCAATATGATATCTCCCTCTTATAACTAAGGATCCCGTGTCAAAAGACCCCGTTGTCAGAGGATCCCACTGTCCAAAGATCACGTTTACGAGAGATCCCGCTGTCCAAAGATCCCGTTTACGAGAGATCCCGCTGTCCAAAGATCCCGTTTACGAGAGATCCCGCTGTCCAAAGATCCCGTTTACGAGAGATCCCGCTGTCCAAAGATCCCGTACGAGCCCCAATAATGTCGTGTCTTCCTTTAAAGTGTCGTCCCTGGAGTGAGGGGAGTCAACACCCACATTATAATTTTTTTCCCTTATCAATATCCTGGAGAATCCACCAGCTTCCGTCCAACACACTCCATCAGCCCGTGGACACCTTTTCCTATCACTCTCTCACTGTCGTACTATGCCCCCTCTCATACTTCCCCAACGCAACATACTCAACAACTCTTGCTTCTAAAAATTAATAAAGATTAATTTATTAAAAGAAAAGTGTAACGTATATGAGACGTGTCTGTGAAGAAAATGTGTGTCGTGTATTCTGATGCAAATGTATAGGTCAGCCTTCAAAGTTCAGGATCAGAGTCCACTCATCATGGCAAGGATTACACGACATCACACGAGTCAGTACAATAGACCTCACCAATTGCCGCTTCTTTTCCGCCAGACTTGTTATCCTCCATGAACCTTGATAACCATGAAATCTGAGTCCCATTCGAAACTACAGTCCGGGAACACTATTAATGTTTGTTCCTAACAAAAACTGTTCCTAATAGTTTGTAGAAAACTGAGATCTCATAATTCCTGCACAGTACAAAAAAAAAACAATAGAACACTGTCCCATGAACATGGCGTTTGTCCTTCTTGCGAAATGTTCTATGGATTTCCTTATTTTCTCGTTATTGTCTTAACGTTATAATGTTCTTGATATGTGGAACAACTACACTTAAATGTTATCTTTCCTCCAATGTGAACCTCAATCACTATTGGTGTGTTAAAGACTGGTATGACCTACAACTCATTCGGTACTTATCCTGTAGGATACTTCTATCATTCAGCTCCCCTGAGCAATGTTGATCATCTTCCTCTAGCATAGGCTCATTGATAAAGTTGCGGGCCAATCTTCCTGCGCCAAACTTTATCCGGGATCGGATTTTTCCTTGGTTCCGTGTTCTTCCTTCCAACCAGAGGGAACCTGTAAAATAGATCATACAACTGGTGATAGCCTCCCCGTCACTGATCTCTATTAGATGATCGTGGCCATTGGCCCTTGCTCAGCAAAATACAATGAACCTAACTCTGTCAGGGACAGATGAACTGAACACATAGGCTTTCATCAGGCCAAGACAAGAAGAAAAAAAACACAACCAACAGCGTGCGGAACCCCCCCCCCCCCCCCCCCCACCAGGGAGCACCCACTGGAAGATCCCAATTATTGCCCATTACTCAATTCTCAACTAGTAGAGCTTATCAACACTACACTAATCTATTTTCAACTAACAGAGCCAAGTATCACTTCCCTACTCTAGCTAGTTTTCCACTAACAGTGCTAATCATCACACTCTAGTTTTAACAAGGCTACAGCCTATATTAATTAGAACTAATTATAATAGGTTCTACCTTAGGCAACACCGCAGTTAGATCAAATCACATCTACTCTTGCCATGACAGGCACGTGTAAAATTAAATTAACTCAATTCGCACACGGTAGACATATTTCCAATCAGAACCGCAGTGCCGAAGCACGTCCGCCTCAATCAACGGTTTTAGTTCAACTCCCTTCTCCAATCATGGTTTTTGGCAAACACCTAA
Source organism: Cepaea nemoralis (assembly GCA_014155875.1). Lineage (NCBI taxonomy): Eukaryota > Metazoa > Mollusca > Gastropoda > Stylommatophora > Helicidae > Cepaea > Cepaea nemoralis. The sequence goes on along the minus strand of JACEFZ010024953.1, from coordinate 169,680 downwards.
AATTGGTCACGTGACGTGGTTGATGTCCTGCAGGTGTTATTTTGGCATATCATCCATTGTCAAGAATCTATCCTCCCTGGCTTAGTCACTGTCAGAGTTGTCATCACTTGTTTTGACATCCCCAACAAGCTAGCGAGTTACTGTATGATCCCAACAACAGTTTTCAATAACAAGCTGCCAATCTGCGTGATGTCCGGAAACTCTAAATGACAGACGGGACTGTTACATGTCCCTAGCTGGCCATTATACGTTGATCCGACCTGTTGATAAACTATCAAAGTCGTGTATTGAGTCATCTCACTCACTTCCCCTACACATCTGCAGCTGTTAACTTTGCCCGACCTGTGATGGTTGACATCTGATTGAAACCAGGATCTGACGGGTTCTATCTGTATTCGAATGTTGATAAACTGTCAAAGCGATGCAGGGATTTATCTCACTCACCACCGAATGTTCCTAATCTGTTGACCAGATGTAAACACGTGCAGCTGTAACTATTTACCGTCCTGGGGATTTTGACATCCAATTTGTTTTTAATGTTAGTTAAAATAGTTGTCGCTTTGCAGATAGTCCGTTTAATCAGAAATCCTCTGTAGTAATCGACTGGTTAAACGCGGTGTTTTATTTTGTGACACTCTGCCATTTCTACCGCTGATTTTTCAAGCCGTTAGCTTTTCTCCAGTGTCTCTCTCCTCATTATGTGACCAAAGAACATTGTCACTTTTTATTGTGGCATATATAGTTCTACTTTCATTAGTATTTTCCAGTCAATCATTGTAAGTGACTCTGGCAGTCCAATAATTGCAACATTCGTCTCAGAAACCACATCTCCGCTAACCCCAGGCTCTACCCAATGTGTTGGTTCACTTTCTAAGATTCACTGTCATACAGTACAACAGGTTACATATAATATGTCGGCACTCTTTTTCTGACACTTAATTAAAGTGATTTAATTCTATTTGTTTCATGTTTGTATTTTAATGAACACTGGAAAAGACCAGTAACCACCAGCCCAAGCCTCGTGTTTGTTCAGTGCATGTACTAGACTGGCGTATGTACAATATGGCAAATGTCTAATGACTGGATCAAGACCTCATGATGGCCGCTCACTGAACCACTTGAGATAGCCCAGCAAGGCCAGCTGGTAAGAATGAACGGCAGAAGAGCAGCACTGTCATCGGGAAGACTTCATCAGTCATTTCTTGGTCTTGAATGATCCTTACAAAGCGGTACTGTTTCTTGGCCCGACCACATTTCACCGTCTTTTTGTTCTTCTTCTTGTTCTCTTTCTTCTCTCTTTCTTCTTGTTCTTCTTCTTCCATTAATAATAATAATATCAGTAGACAGATAGGCAGACAAATATATCATATAGCTGATGATGTATTAAACAGACGCGCAGACAGACCGATACACAGACAAGTCGATGACCAACCGATAGACAGGCACACTGACCGACAGACAAACAGACCGAAAGACACACAGACAAGCGAAAGGGCGGACCCATGGATAGAATATGGGGTATATGTTGAACATATAAAAGCATCATGTCAATTGCTAATGTCAGTCTGAATTCACGATATCATGTCTTAAGACAATTACCAAATGATCGAGTAATCCACTAGACTTCGTGTCAATTTGATCAGTCAGATTTACAACCGCACGCTGTTTCTTCAATCCTTTATTAACATTCCGTCACAAGCTAACGACAATCGTGTGCCATTGGGAGTGAATCAAGTGAACTGAAACAAAATATCGGGTATAGATCCTGCAATTGTTATTGTCAGCAACAGGAATAGCAATTAAACCAACTGCATTGCAAGCTAAAAATATCGAACTGTTATGTTATGTGTCATGCTGGACAATGTAGGAGATCATGTCCCTCCATAACCATTGTTTCCTATATTTTTAAGTTGATTTTAGTCGAGTCAAGAATCGACGTCACTGCACTTAGGACATTCCCATAAGCGGTAAGTGCACATCTTCAACAGCCAGCGAAAGCAAATAGTTTATAGTTCTGATAAGTTCAACCGCTGATTGTCTTTCGGAGCTGCTCTGCCAAACCATCAGTCTCTTTTTTTCAGCTCTGTATTACTAACATTCTCAATCGTGTCTGTTGCCATTATCCTCTCCAGTTTTGTTTTTTCCTGACACCCTCATATTGTCCAGCTGTCATCATGTTCTCCATTTCCGTTTTTCCAACACCGTCGTTTATTCTGGTTGCCATTATGTTCTCCATTTCTACTTTTCTAACACACCCAATCTTTCCTGTTATTATGTTAGTCATACAGTGCCGTTTTGCACCGAACAAGACCAAACCTGACGATTATCTTGTTCTTTTTATTTAGGAAATAATCAATGATTATTCCCCCTGTAGTATTTGACTGTTGACACCATCCAAAGCTGACGGTGGAATTCTCAGAATCTACGGAACCAGCAGCTGCGGCGTTTAGTTTCTGACTAAACTAATATTTCTATAGACAATAATGATTGCAATACAAAACTATGACTAGACTGTCCATATTTTGCTTATTTTAATTCATTAAATTATGTGTTGTTGACATTTTTACAATGAACTCCTTAAGTACTCAACCGACATATTTCCTTTAAAGCAGTTTCATATGTTTGTTGCAAACATATTGTCTCCTTGAATTTTCATAAATTTTTACAGCTTAAAAGTGATAGTTAAGTTATGTGGCAGATACTGCTGTTGGAATGTGAAGTGTTAGATTTTCACATATTCCAGCTCACAACATAACGAAGTGGGTTGTCATCTCTCTCCCTCTTTGCCTTACCTTCACAGCCGATTCTGACAACTATCCCGTATCTATTTGTTGAAGATTCTGACAACTATCCCGTATCCATTTATTGAAGATTCTGCCGACTATCCCGTATCTATTTGTTGAAGATTCTGACAACTATCCCGTATCCATTTATTGAAGATTCTGGCAACTATCCCGTATTTATTTCTTGAAGATTCTGGTAACTATGCCGTATCCATTTGTTGAAGATTCTGGCAACTATCCCGTATCCATTTGTTGAAGATTCTGACAACTATCCCGTATCCATTTGTTGAAGTTGGAATACACCGAGTCGTGGGGTCAGCATGGCCGAATGGATAAGGGCACGCATTCTTAAACATCCGGTGTGCTGATGGCGAAATTGCAGATCCAACCCCTACACATATCAGCTGCACTGAAATGTTGAATTCTCGTCCTTTACTTGGGGACTGTCACTTGTCGTCCCTGGGGGGAAAGCAGAATCAACAAGCACACCTTTTAAATCCTCTTTTCAGTTTTGGAGTATTGACGTACCTTTGTCTACATCCCCCCCCCCCCGTTCCGTCTTATGATCACTATCTCTCTCTCTCTCTCTCTCTCTCTCTCTCTCTCTCTCCTCTCTCTCTCTCTCTCTCTCTCTCTCTCTCTCTCTTTCTCTTCTTATTCCTCCAGAACATACCCACACACCACTTTCCTCCAACAATTAATAAAATATTTAATGAAGAAAACTATGTCAGGTGGGTGTAGTGTATGTGTATAGAAATCTGTGGTGTAGTCTATCGTGTATGTGAGATATGATCTTTAGTCTAGGATCAGCATCACATTCCTCATCATGCTACGGCCATTCAAATACACCACAGCACAAAAACTGGAAGGAGCTCACCCGTTGAGGTGTCCGTCCGACCGATTGTTGATTTATTCCAAACTGTCCTGGAACGTTTGAAAGTCTGGTCTCCACTGAGTGATATTGATTATTTCGTGTCCTTTAATTTACAACACAAAATTTAGATAGTTATTTTAACCATTGCGGAAGAACCCCCAACACTGTCCAAAATATATATTATTATATATTATAATATATAATATATTATATTATTTTTATATTATATATATATATATATATAATATATATATATATATATATAGCCGACACACTGCTGTCTGTCCGTAAAACGAACTGTTCATTTAAGCAAGGAAAATATTATTATGTTAAAGTTTTTTCCTTTCTGTTGTTTGTTTTTTTTTCAATGTTGTTGTTCATACTTTAGTGGTGGTGGGTAATATATCCACTGAGTCGTTTCTCTTCTAGTGACTATTATCTTTCGGTCAAGTATCTCAGTAATTTTCTGAACTTCCTATACACAGAGTTCAAATCTTGAGATCAGTTAGCTCTGCACCAGAGTAGTGCCATTTGCTTCTTCTCAATGTGGTAGGTAAATTCACTTTCCGTGGAACCTTATAAAAACTATTGTTGTCCTGAATTGGAATACATACGCAAATCCAGTACAAATGTCCGTTGCCTCTAAGCAACCCGGGACATCGTAATTCCTTTTCTAATTGGATCAAGAATAGATAAACACTTCCTCTCGGTGTAATTCTCGTGAGCACACTCAATGTAAAGCGTTATTTTCAGCCAACATATAATTTGCCTGTAAGACGTCACTTGTTTTTCTCCCAACCAAGTAGCTCCTGCTCTTTTTTCGTCTTTTGATCATTGTACAAAAACATGCCGATAATCTCCTTTGATATAGACAATTCTAGTTGAGATCGTTTTTCCGTTTCTCTCGCTTCCGTTCCCCGTGTTTCAAAGAGCTCCGATCGTGTGTGATCGGGACCCCGTTCTCACAACAAACAAGTTGTAGCGGTATAGACCGCCGATCTCTGTCCTTTGATTTTTCCGTTCGACGACCTCCAGTATCGTGACAGGGACACAAATTACAAGTACCTCTAAAGTCGGAGGTGTTCGCCTGATGGCGAGTGTTACTTGTAATCGGGAAAGCTAATAATCCACATGCAAAAATCAGCACAGTGCACTAAATAATTAGTAGCATGTGTATGAGCTAAAGTTGAGTTCAAAGCGAGCGAACAGTTTGTTTGTGTTTAAACTGCAGATGGTACAGGTCGGTAGAAGGCAATTGTGGCACTTCAGGGTGTTGAACCCAGATCATTGTCTTGGTAAGCAAGAGCACTAACACTACAATACCGCGTCACCTGACAGATTTTAAGTTTGAGAGTCGGTTGTTGGCAAGTGTGTTTGTCTTTTACTATAATAATACAGGGTGTATTTTTAATGACTGTGCAGCGTTTGAAAATAGTGCCGGTCCAAGTTTTTTATTTACATGTTGCATGAACATTACAGAGGCCGAATACAATACTTGGACCGGCAATATTTGCAAACACTGCACAGTCATAATAAAATACACCCTATATTACACATGGGCCATTTCGTAATCACTAAAGAAGAAAATCGGGGCCTCTTAACTTAGATACTATGGATTATGTTTGTTTGGTTTTTTTTTTTAATATCGTGGAGTAAGAAGTTTAAATCAATAACATTCTGCAAGATCTAAACATCGAAGAAAACTGGCTCATAATCAGAGTCATGTGTCGAAGACTGAATAACTTTGGCCATTTTAAACGTCACAGTGGTTAAAGAAAACAGTGATGGAAGGTGGGGTTGTTGGGAGACGAGGCAGTAGTGGAGCAGCACTACCATCACACAGGACACGACAGACACCCTGGTGATACCAGCACTAACATCACACAGGACACGGCAGAAACTCCGGGTATACCAGTACTAACATCACACAGGACACGGCAGATACCCCGAGGATACCAGCACTAAGATCACACAGGACACGGCAGACACCACGGGGATACCAGCACTAACATCACACAGGACATAGCAGACACCCCGGGGATACCAACACTAACATCACACAGGACACGGCAGACACCCCGGGATATCAGCACTAACATCACACAGGACACGGTAGACACCCTGGTGATACCAGCACTAACATCACACAGGACATGGTAGACACCCTGGTGATACCAGCACTAACATCACACAGGACATGGTAGACACCCCGGGGATACCAGCACTAACATCACACAGGACACGGCAGACACCACGGGGATACCAGCACTATCATCACACAGGACATAGCAGACACCCCGGGGATACCAACACTAACATCACACAGGACATAGCAGACACCCGGGGGATACCAACACTAACATCACACAGGACACGGTAGACACCCTGGTGATACCAGCACCAACATCACACAGGACATGGTAGACACCCTGGTGATACCAGCACTAACATCACACAGGACATGGTAGACACCCCGGGGATACCAGCACTAACATCACACAGGACATGGTAGACACCCCGGGGATACCAGCACTAACATCACACAGGACACGGCAGACACCCTGGTGATACCAGCACTAACATCACAACAGGACATAGCAGACACCCCGGGCGATACCAGCACTAACATCACACAGGACATAAGCAGACACCACGGGTATACCAACACTAACATCACACAGGTCATAGCAGATACATCGGGCGATACCAGCAATAACATCACACAGGACACGGCAAACACCCGGGTTATACCCAACACTAACATCACACGGACACGGCAGACAACCTGGTGATACCAGCACTAACATCACACAGGACATAGCAGACACCCCGAGGATACAGCACTAACATCACACAGGACACGGCAGACACCCTGGTGATACCAGCACTAACATCACACAGGACACGGTAGATACCCGGGTATACCAGCACTAACATCACACAGGACACGGCAGACACCACGGGGATACCCAGCACTATCATCACACAGGGACCATAGCAGACACCCCGGGGATACCAACACTAACATCACACAGGACATAGCAGACACCCGGGGGATACCAACACTAACATCACACAGGACACGGTAGACACCCTGGTGATACCAGCACCAACATCACACAGGACATGGTAGACACCCTGGTGATACCAGCACTAACATCACACAGGACATGGTAGACACCCCGGGGATACCAGCACTAACATCACACAGGACACGGCAGACACCCTGGTGATACCAGCACTAACATCACACAGGACATAGCAGACACCCCGGGGATACCAGCACTAACATCACACAGGACATAGCAGACACCCCGGGTATACCAACACTAACATCACACAGGTCATAGCAGATACATCGGGGATACCAGCACTAACATCACACAGGACACGGCAAACACCCCGGGTATACCAACACTAACATCACACAGGACACGGCAGACAACCTGGTGATACCAGCACTAACATCACACAGGACATAGCAGACACCCCGAGGATACCAGCACTAACATCACACAGGACACGGCAGACACCCTGGTGATACCAGCACTAACATCACATAGGACATAGCAGACACCCCGGGGATACCAGCACTAACATCACACAGGACACGGCAGACACCCTGGTGATACCAGCACTAACATCACACAGGACACGGTAGATACCCCGGGTATACCAGCACTAACATCACACAGGACACGGCAGACACCCCGGGGATACCAGCACTAACATCACACAGGACACGGCAGACACCCCGGGATACCAGCACTAACATCACACAGGACATGGTAGACACCCCGGGGATACCAGCACTAACATCACACAGGACACGGTAGATACCCCGGGTATACCAGCACTAACATCACACAGGACATGGTAGACACCCCGGGGATACCAGCACTAACATCACCAGGACACGGCAGACACCCCGGGATACCAGCACTAACATCACACAGGAAATGGTAGACACCCCGGGGATACCAGCACTAACATCACACAGGACATAGCAGACACCCCGGGGATACCAGCACTAACATCACACAGGACACGGCAGACACCCTGGTGATACCAGCACTAACATCACACAGGACACGGTAGATACCCCGGGTATACCAGCACTAACATCACACAGGACACGGCAGACACCCCGGGATACCAGCACTAACATCACACAGGACATGGTAGACACCCTGGTGATACCAGCACTAACATCACACAGGACACGGTAGATACCCCGGGTATAACAGCACTAACATCACACAGGACACGGCAGACACCCCGGGGATACCAGCACTAACATCACACAGGACACGGCAGACACCCCGGGGATACCAGCACTAACATCACACAGGACACGGCAGACACCCCGGGATACCAGCACTAACATCACACAGGAAATGGTAGACACCCCGGGGATACCAGCACTAACATCACACAGGACACGGCAGACACCCCGGGATACCAGCACTAACATCACACAGGACACGACAGACACCCCGGGATACCAGCACTAACATCACACAGGACACGACAGACACCCCGGGATACCAGCACTAACATCACACAGGACATGGTAGACACCCTTGTGATACCAGCACTAACATCACACAGGACATGGTAGACACCTCGGGGATACCAGCACTAACATCACACAGGACACGGCAGACACCCTGGTGATACCAGCACTAACATCACACAGGACATAGCAGACACCCCGAGGATACCAGCACTAACATCACACAGGACATAGCAGACACCCCGGGTATACCAACACTAACATCACACAGGACATAGCAGACACCCCGGGGATACCAGCACGAACATCACACAGGACACGGCAGACACCCCGGGTATACCAACACTAACATAACACAGGACACAGCAGACACCCTGGTGATACCAGCACTAACATCACACAGGACATAGCAGACACCCCGAGGATACCAGCACTAACATCACACAGGACACGGCAGACACTCTGGTGATACCAGCACTAACATCACACAGGACATAGCAGACACCCCGGGGATACCAGCACTAACATCACACAGGACACGGCAGACACCCTGGTGATACCAGCATGTCAAAGATCTACATAGGAGCTTAGAGAGTTAAGACGGAGCTATACAGAGAACACCAGACAGGAGAGACACGGGCACTATATTTAGCTTGACAGCCGGACACATTCGTGTCAACTAAGAGGTCGTTGAGTGCTTATGAGCGAGGGTTTCCCAAGAGGATAGGAAACTTGCCTCTCGACGAGTAACTTGAGAATACCAGTTACTTTAGTTAACTGACCAAGCGTGCTGGGACTCTACGCACGCAAACTCGCCAGCGCACGGAGGACTGAATGTCCGTGGTTGAACGCGCAACTAGAAGCGTGGCTGAGACTGGGACAAGGACGGATAGAGAGCAGACGTGTTCGCTAGGAACCTTATATAGTTATCGACAATAGTGTTAGCTAGGCGTTAGATTCCAATTAGTAAATAGTATCATTATTTTCACCTCTTCATTGCATCTGTGAAACATACCATGTTGTTGATTATCAATGAAGTATTCCGCTCGCAGAGCTTGTTTGTAATCAGCTCTAAATAAAAATGTATCCTTTTGCAAATCACACGAGTTATTGGTTCGTGTCGTGCAAAAGTAGGGAGACCTGAATTACCTGTCGCAAGTAAGTTGCTGACACAGCACTAACATCACACAGGACATGGTAGACACCCCGTGGATACCAGCACTAACATCACACAGGACACGGCAGACACCCCGGGGATACCAGCACTAACATCACACAGGACATAGCAGACACCCCGGGGATACCAGCACTAACATCACACAGGACAAGGCAGACACCCCGGGGATACCAACACTAACATCACACAGGACATAGCAGACACCCCGAGGATACCAACACTGACATCACACAGGACACGGCAGACACCCCGAGGATACCAACACTAACATCACACAGGACACGGCAGACACCCCGGGGATACCAGCACTAACATCACACAGGACATTACAGACACCCCGGGGATACCAACACTAACATCACACAGGACACGGCAGACACCCCGGGGATACCAACACTAACATCACACAGGACACGGCAGACACCCCGGGGATACCAGCACTAACATCACACAGGACATAGCAGACACCCCGGGGATACCAGCACTAACATCACACAGGACATAGCAGACACCCCGGGGATACCAGCACTAACATCACACAGGACATAGCAGACACCCCGGGGATACCAGCACTAACATCACACAGGACACGGCAGACACCCCGGGGATACCAACACTAACATCACACAGGACAAGGCAGACACCCCGGGGATACCAACACTAACATCACACAGGACATGGCAGACACCCCGAGGATACCAACACTAACATCACACAGGACATAGCAGACACCCCGGGGATACCAGCACTAACATCACACAGGACATAGCAGACACCCCGAGGATACCAGCACTAACAACACACAGGACACAGCAGACACCCAGGAGGATGGAGGTCCGTGAGGCAGCAGGGCTGGCAAGGTATCGAGACACATTGTAACAGGCCGTGATGGGAGAGACTTGCAACGACACTGTACATATCATTGAGGCGATATTGTTCATCTGTTAGATATCTTGAAGCGACATTGTTCATCTGTTAGATATCCTTGAAGCCATATTGTTCATCTGTTAGATACCTTTGAAGCGATATTGTGAATCTGTTAGATATCCTTGAAGCGATATTGTTCATCAGTTAGATACCCTTGAAGCAGTATTGTTCATGAGTTAGATGTCATAGGAGGGCTCAGTGTGTATCTGTTAAATACCATTGAAGCGATATTGTTCATCTGTTAGATATCATTGAAGCGATACTGTTCATCTGTTACATACCATTGAAGCGATATTGTTCATCTGTTAGATACCATTGAAGCAATATTGTTCATCTGTTAAATACCGTTGAAGAGATATTGTTCATCTATTAGATATCCTTGAAGCGATATTGTTCATCAGTATGATACTCTTGAAGCGATATTGTTCATTTGTTAAATACCGTTGAAGCGATATTGTTCATTCAGTTAGATACCTTCGACGCAATATTTTTCGTCGGTTTAGTGTGTATCAGTTAGATATCCTTGAAGCGATATTGTTCATCAGTTATATATAATTGGAGCAGATGTACATAACTGCATATCATTAAAGCGACATTATACATCAATGGTGTAGTTTCCAGCTACATAAATCTTTCTCGTTCAGCCCTATTTGGTTTAGGAAAATAATATGTTGTTTTCGGTAAAGAATGCAGCTAGTAAATAAATTACTCCTCGTCATTATGAAAATAAAGGAGAACTGAAAATGCCACTGGGGTAACCAGAGTTCTCCAGTATGCACAAACCAAACGTAAAAGTAACATGAAACAATGTGTAAGGCACATACTACGCGTGACCTGAGACTCGAAGAGTTACCAAAACACAGATACAGAACAAAGAGAAAGAATCTTCGCAATTAAACTCTGTCAATGATTAAAAAGTACCAGTAACTTTGTCCACATTATTAAAGCTATTGAATTTATTTTTTAATGAAACTACTTCATTAAGTTTTGTCAGGAAGCGGTTTTCTGTTATATGTCTGTTGTGTGATAGGGCATAACGTTGTATAATCCTGAGAGCTAGGAAGAACTAGTGGCCAATATTTCTCTCACTTTAGCAAATGACGATATCAGGCATTGAATCCGACCGTACTCATAACCTTATCGTCGCAGTTCCTTATCAATTTCGTTAACGATCCCGTAAAACTACTCCAAGGCTGTCTTTAATTTACTACCCAGCAAGATACAATGGAAGCTATTTCGTATAAGGGAAGGACAACAATGGATTTCACAACGCGAAGAGCGTATCAAAAGTCACCGATCTGGTGGAAAGGGAAATCGCTTGTTGACAGCATGTTCCCAATAAATCACGAGTCGAGGTACACCTTCGTTCTATCACAGAAGATGTTGCTGTGCTCTTATCTTGTATAAACTTGTAATTCTGATTCCGCTTCATGTAAGATCAATATCGCCAACAGTTCGTAAACAGCATAGCAGCTGACCTTCATTCGATAAATACGTTTTATATGCATAGCCTCTTGCATGGTGCCTTGTAGATGTGTGTTGGAAAACATTGGGGAAAAGATACAGCCTTGTTAAACATTTACTGTTGTTGAGACTAACAGGGCGGTGTTATTATTTAAGAGAACTGTACATTTTGTATCTGTGTATAGTAATTCAATGTTGTTATTGAAGAGAACTGTATCGTTTGCATCTTTGCTTAATGATTCAAGGTTATTATTGAAGAGAACTGTACTGTTTGTGTCTTTGTATATTGATTCAATGTTATTATTGAAGAGAACTGTATTGTTTGCTTCTTTGTATAGTGGCTGCTAGTATCTTTATATACTGAGTCAATGTTGTTATTATTGAAGAGAACTGTACTGTTTGTAACTTTGTATGGTGATTAAATGTTGCTTTTGGAGAGAACTGTACTGTTTGTATCTTTGTATACTGATTTGATGCTGTTATTATTGAATTGAAATCTACTGTTTGTTTCTGTGTATAGTTATTCAGTGTTGTTATTGAAAATAACTGTACTGTTTGTATCTTTGTGTGGTGATTCAATGTTGTTATTGAAGATAACTGTACTTTTTGCGCCTTTGTATAATGATTCAATGTTATTATTATTAAAGAGAACTGTGCTGCTTGTACCTGTGTATTGTGATTCAGTGCTGTTATTATTGAAGAGAAATGTGCTGTTTGCTTATCTGATAGTCATTCTATGATGTCACTGCATTGAAGATAACTTAATTGTTTGCGGCCTTTATATAGTGATTCGATATATTTGGAGAGTACTGCCAGTTTGCTTCTTTGTAAAATGATTATGGTGTTATCATTGAAGAGGACTGTACTGTTTTCTTCTGTGCATAGTTATTCTAAGTACAATGTGGGTTCGTGGAAGGCAAGGGTACAGTAAATGCTGTGTATAAGCTGAGAACATTAATCGAACGTTCTATTGAAGTAAATAAAGATCTACATCTTTGCTTTATTGACTACACAAAGGCTTTCGATAAAGTGAGACATGTCAACATGATGAGGATGCTTGAAGATCTACAAATTGATGGGAAAGACCCTTAACCTTGTAAAAATAAATCATTGGAAACAACAAGCGACTATAAAGATTAATAATGAAGTAGGTAAATATCAGCCTATTAAAAGAGGTGTGCGACGGGATGTGTAATGTCTCCAGAACTTTTATTTTCTATACAGTAAACATATTTTGAGAAATGTAGAAGATATTAGAGGAATCGCCATTGGGGGATTGAGGGGGGGGGGGGGGCGTAACATCAATAACATTAGATATGCAAATGATACAGTTTTGATTGCAAGACAATGAGCAGGATCTGCAATATTTGGTAGATGCGGTTATTGCATACAGTAAATAAATAGGGTTAGAATTAAATTGTAAGAAGACAAGTTACTAGGTTGTCACTCGGAAGAAGGTAACACCACAATGTAATGTACAAGTAAGTGGGCATATTCTTAAACACGTGAATCAGTACAAATATCTCGGAACAGCCATAACATCTGATGGGAAGTGCCTTGAAAAGATCAGAACAATAATTTCCATGGCGAAGGTAGCCTTTTATATTGACCAATAAAAAGATGTCATTTGCAACGAGAAAAAAAGTGTTGAAGTTTTACATGGAACCCGTACTTTTTATAGATGTGAAGCGTGGACAGTGAGTAGACAAGCTGAAAAACATCTAGTTCTGTGAAAATGTGGTTTATGGGGAAAATGCAAAGAATACCATGGACATACAGAAAACCAAGGATCAAGTACTACCAGAAACAAATTAAAACCGTAAGCTGATTAGAGAAATTAAACGTAGACAGCCACAATTGTTTTGGACACGTTATAATAAGAAACACATTGGAGAACTTGATAACAACTGGCAAGATTGAAGGTGAAAGAACATTGGGAAAACAGAGAATGACTGATTGATTGATCTAGGAACCGACATCACAGCATTCGGGGCATTCTCATAGGCGCTCCATCCCCATCCTCAGCAGCCAGCGAAGAGTTCCAACACCAATCGTACCAGTAGCAATCTGATTATATGTCCGTCTCGGCTTTCCTCTGAGCGTCGAGCATCTGCCAGATCCCCTCTTCACTCCTCGCTGCCTCATTCTTGCCAGACCATGATGATCCATTTGCTCCTCAGAGGTGTACACGTGCTCCCACAAGGCCGCAACCACGTCTGCCTTGTCATGCATCAATACTCCACCAAGTTTTGCAGAGCCAACCAGTCTGTCCACCTGTTCATTCCCCAGCACACCGGGATGCCCCAGAGAAAAGATCCAGGCGATGTTTGCCACCCGTGACCGCTGAAGCGAAGCAAGCCACTCTGCACGAAGCATGCCTGTCCTCACCTTCCTCAGCATGCTTTCTGATTCAGTTACAATCACGATGTGTGTGTGTATCGTATTCTCCATCCAGCGGAAAGCTGCTGTGACCAACAGAAAACAGAGAAGTAAATATCTGGAGGACTTACTACGTGGCATAGTTAGTTAGTCGACAGATCATCCTCGTTGCACATCGGACCATTCAGTCCATAAGTGCTCGGATCCCCTCCTCAGCAAATCCCGCAGCGTGTAGCGGCTGACGACGCCAGTTCTGTGTTGGTTTATCAATCTTCTTTGGCTTCCTGCGTAGTGTTCTTGTTTGGCCACCCCTCTTTTAATTTGCTGCTCTCGCAGTCTGGCCATTGTTGTAGATTCACAGTCATCACTTGGTTCTTGCAAAAGTCTCACTTCTCGTAGAGCATTCAGAATGTCAGCCTGGTCCATGGCGCGTCCGCCCTCAACAGTAGCCTCACCTGCGAGCTTGTCAGCCCGCTCATTTCCTTGTACTCCCGCATGCCCTGGCACGAAGATGAAACTAATCTTTGCCAGCCGAGACCGCTTCAGAGGCAGCAACCATTCTCTTCGGATCGACCCCTCCTCTATCCTCTTGATCATGTTCATTGAGTCGCTAAGGAAACAAGCCCTAGTGAATGTCTGTGTCTCGAGCCATGTTATTGCTTTACTTACTGCCATGACTTCCATGGTCAGGCTACTTGTGGTTTCAGTGAAAGCACCAGAGTCCTCCTTCACAATTCTCCCTCCGGCCCGAGCTGTAAAGGCCCATGAGCTTCTCACATGTCGGACGACCGACCCATCTGTGTAGATGACCGCGTCACTGTCTAGCGAATTCTCGAAAATCAACGCTTGTACTTCAGCCTCAACAGCAGCCGGATTTTCTTGTCTGCATTTTCTATCTAGTTGGATGCAAACTGAAAAGGATGTGCAGAAGTCTGTTGGCACTTGCACCCACTCCTCGCCAGGTTCTAAGTCCTCAAGTGAACACACCTGTTGAAGAATGTCCTCGGCTTGACCCATCCACGACCGTCCTCTTTTTAACCTGCTGCCCTTCACCTTCCTAATTTCACTATGCAGTGGATGCTGTGTGTTTGCGTTAATTCTGAGGTAGGCACGTGCCCTGCAAACTTGCATTCTCTCTTCAATGGTTGGAAAATCAAGAAGGTAGCGCATCGCCCTGCATGCTGTATCTCTTGTACATCCAAGAATAATGCGCATAGCTTCATTCTGTATCCTTTCCATCCTTTCTATCTGCTTATGGCTGACAGTCAGGATTGCCATTGCATACTCCAAAACAGACATGACCAGCCCCTCGTACAGAAGACATAGATGGCGCTGCTCACAGTTTGCTGCCGCCATCACCCGCATCGCTGCCAAACCCCGCTTGGCCTTTGTTATCACCTGGTCTATGTGCACATTATAAGCAAGGCTTCGATCAAACCGTATCCCCAGGTAATTCATTGCCTGCGTTCTTTCCACCGTCTCTGAACACAGCATTACAGTTGGTGTTGGATTGTTGACAATATGATTATTCAACGAGAACCAAGTCACTGTTGCCTTTGTTGGGTTGACCATTGCCCCAGCTTCATCACACCAAGTACTTATGCGATTGAGTTCGGTTTGTAGTTCCACAGCAACCTCCTCTCTATCCTTACCCTGACGATACACTAAAACATCATCGGCATATGACAATGTCCTGCCAGGTCCAGTGATCTGCTCACTGGTGATTCTCACTGTGTAGGCGTTGAACAGTACCGGAGATAATGGTGATCCCTGTGGTAGGCCAGGATATATTGTTGTTGGTTCCGAAGTCCAACTGCCACATCTAAAAACTACTTTCCGTTGGAAGAGAGCTGCAGCGATCCAACTAAGGAGGAATGGACTTACGTTTAGTTCAAGAAGCTGAAACATTAAAAAATCCAGTGGTACTCTGTTGTATGCGTCCTCAAGATCAATCGCTGCAGCAACGGTTTCAGTGCCTGAGTGGAAACCTTCATAGACATCGTGGGCAAAGACTGCTGCATTGGTCCAGGTTTCTCTTTTTGGACGGTACCCACCCAGGGTAGGTGGGAAAACACCTTGCCTCTCTAGTTGGCTTGATATTTTCCTGGCAATTACCTTCTCCAGCAGCTTGCCTATTGTATTCTGCATGGTTATAATTCGATATCCCTGAATTTTCTTGTGGTCTTTGTCAGGCTTCGGCAAGGGAATCAGATAGCTGTGTAACCATTCCTCCTTGATGCTAGCACTCCCTATACTGTTGTTGTACATGTCTGCTAGTTTCTCTAGCTCATTGTCGGTACACCTATTTATGTCGTCGTATCTTATGCCATCAGGACCTGGAGCACTGTTTTTTGATCGTCGAAGCACAGCCTTGATTTCTTTCACTGTCACTGTGTCTTCATCCGAAGTGTTCTGGGCCTTGCATCTGTCTGAGGTGACCTCCTTGGCCAGATTCCGGCCTCCCATGTCTGTCTGGTTGCTCTGCTCAAGGTAGCGTTCAAAGAGGGCTTTGCCCTTGTCCTCGTCAGTCCTCTGCCAGATGAGGTCAGCACCTTGGAAGTCAGAAATGCTCTTATTCTTGACTACACCACTCATGCTTTTATGTAGTCGCCAGAACAATTTCAGTGACTTGTCTGTGCTTACTCTTTGACACACCTCTGCCCATTTTTCGCTTTTAACCACCGTGACCAGTTTTTTGAAATAGCTTACTTTTGTGTGCATCTCTCTTTCTAAGTGCAAGCAGGGACTAGGATGACCAGCTCTAGTTCTTCTTGGCATTTTGCCATCTCCTTACAGCACTACGCTTATCCACCCAAGCCTTCTCCACCTCGAAACTCCACCACGGTGGCTGCTCCCAGCTTTTTTTCCTTTTCTTCCTGCCCTGAAACGTTCTGCGCTTGTCACGTCTTATTTTACTCACCACATCTTGCCCTGTACTGTCATACTGGAACGTCTTTACCTTTACCTTGTGCTGCCTGGTTCTGCCTTTCTCCACCAATATGCTGCATGGGTGGTGGTCGCTGCCATGGTGTCCTAGGACACCCCATCTACACACTGTAGTGAGTGAAGGTGAAACTAGCGCCAGATCAATAGCACTGTCCTCATCGCCTGGACGGCTTGCTGTCGATGGTTTCCAGTGCAGTCTCGAGCTCCTCCCCTTGTGTATTGGAGGAAGTGTTTCCCCATGATCTGCCTTTAGCGTTGAAGTCACCACAGAAAATAACATTTCTCTCGTGGCCTAATATGCCACTTAAGCACTGCCACTTCTGGGCGTCCACACTCGCATTGCGGGCATAAACATTAACCAACACGAATGGTATACTGGAATGAACTCTCAACGCCTGTATTTGTATATCGTCACTGTTCCAACTGGACATGTCTAGCTCTGACGCCACCATGCTGTCGCGAACGAGAATCGCCGTTCTCAGATGTCGTCTGTTATAGAAACATTTGAAGCCGGCAATTCGGAGTAGCTGATCGCCCAGTCTCGTCTCCTGGAGTGCTACAATGTCGTTCCTGTAAACTAGGGTTTCTAAAATAGAGCCCCGTTGTTTTACACTGGCACAGTTCCAATATAGAATACGGATGTTCCTGAGTCCTAGACGGTGACACTTGAGTCTAAAACGTCTCAAGCCACCGCGCTTACCTGGCTTCTTTTTCCCTGCGCGGCTACCACGCCGCTTCGGTATGTTGACTGCTGATCGTTCGGAAAACACACGTTGTTCCGCCATGTTGAAAAAACGTAAACACAGACTTCTGATTGAGAACCACACACGCTGCTGAAAATTCACTCAAGGATGGCTTCGCTCGATGCACGAACTCCGTAGCACCCGCGCAGATCTTGAGTAGAAACTCCTGGTTTTACATCCTGGCACACCAATTACACGCAAGAAATGAATAAATCCATCCCTTACGCGAAAAAGTTAACGAACACAAAACAACACGACCGTCCGTCGCCATCTTGAAACCGTGGCATGGTTGATACAAGAACACAGAGATGATCTACGGCTCTGGTGATCGTGTAAGATGGCGAAACATGACCGTCCACGCTTATCGGCATGGCACATGATGATGATAGTGAATATGTGGTGTTAGTGTGATTGTTTAAGATAAATCGCTCCATTATTTTCCATAATCTTTCAGTCCAAACTATATCATAACCTTTTATGGAACAGTCGAAGTTGTAATATTGTTTACTGATTTACTGTCTGATCTACAGTCTCAAATATGTCGACGATCTAGAACTATTCTTCAGTGGATTCCATCCCTTTGATGTATACCAGGAAATGGGTCGGCTGACAAATTGCCCGAGGAAGGCGCTGGGGCATAACAAACATATATTCTAGATACATATTATTAAAATAAAACTTAATACAATAAAATCATTTTGAAAGTTCAACCATGGGATTAGTATTATCTATTGCACAGGATAGGACAAGCTAATGTTTAGACTCACAACAGAACATGTCATACTCAGTAGTAACACGTACACAAAGTTAAAGATATGTTCTGCAGAAATGTCTACATATGAGCAAGCAAGTCAAAGAGGCACATACAACAACATTTTACCAAATACAGATCAGAAGGCCTGTACTGTGGCAGGATGAAACAACATTAGATGTCAAACCTAGGGAAGGCCTGCGAGATCTGCAGACGACGGTCATTTCATGCGGGAAACTTGCCGATATGGTCTGATTCCAAGTGAACGAAAAGAGGATGATACAGATCACGCTAGTATTGTTGATGGTTTTAGGTAGTAAACACTCTGCCGCGAGGAAATCCCGACAGGGAGAGGGGGGAGGGGGGGGGGGGGGGTGATACGTTAATCAGGAGTTCGCAAGCCGAGTGTTTCCGTCCCTTTCCGTTCCTGACACACTCAGGGGTCTGGGTCTCCCGGGGTTTTTGCTCCTGTATTGCGTTCGCATACCCACCTTCGAGGTGTTTTGTATATCATACTTATCCCACATTGACATTGTTGTGTGTTCGTCCAGAAGCCATCCCGACCTTGGGAAGGCGAACATTGTGCACCTGCTGCATCTACGAACAATATCTCTGCATTGTAACTAACCGCGGGAAAGCCATCTTCATTCTCCGGCCTTTTGCGTCTGTTCTCATCTTCATATCGGTGGCTAGCTATGACCCAGTAGGCGTCGTTGCAGCCATGTTGCCTTCTTCGTAGCCTGAAAACAGCTCAAGGAACTGTCCCGCTGCAGGCTCCCAACGGAAGCCAGCTCTTTCTCTTGGCTAATTCTTTTAGGGCTTGGGTCCTCCTGCACCCGCCTCTGATGCGTTGCGCGGTCCTTGCAAGACCTCCTAATCTACCACAAGCGGCTGTTGTCGTCGCTTGGCTGCAAAGGTTCTAATTTGGACATTTCCGGTCCGGATGATCGTTACAACGCCGTGTTTCAATCCCTCTTTAGCGTCCCCGGTTCGTGTGCTCTGTTCTTACTTAGTGGGGTGACTCCTGCAGGAGGAGGTAAACAATTTTTCCTTCTTCGAGAGAGATTGCTTTCGTTTGGCGAGAGACGCTTATTCAACAGTAAATGGTTCAAGACTCTGCCTGCAGTGTCAATAACTTATTGACACTGCAGGCAGAGTCGTGAACCATTTACTGTATACGTAACTGGATAATGAAAATGTTGCCTCAGGGTTACTCCGCGTTTCGCCTAAATTACGTCTGCTCTTCTATACCACTGTATTATCATTTCAGTTGAGGTTTGTTCGAAGATACCAGGAACATTACCCTGCTTGGATCACTAATGGCACTAATGGTTCTGTAAATTAGGATTCAGATTTATAGTATGGCTTGAAGAAGTAAACGATAGTGGAGATACGCTCTAACAGAACGACACAAGTCACATTACTATAAACGGGACTTTTTATATGCCTTATGACGCATTAGGCGTCTGCTGCTAGATCCATATGTTTATAGAATCTTCGACACTCCGGGGCTGATGTGGTCAATATTACGTCGACCGCCTTTACTTCAGAAGATATTTCCTGGTACCAAGGCTGTGTAGACCATGGATGCCGGTCTCCCTGGCCTATGGGTTAGCAGCTTTCTCCGTAACCCCGAATACTCTCGTAGTTGACGTGAGCGTACGAGAATTGGAAGCGGTTCGGGTCGCGCCAGTGACTTGTGAGAGTATGGAGCCGGTCGCTCAGAAAGCAATGGCAAACTACTGAGCGTAATCTTGCCAAGAAATCAACAATCAGCTGAAAGATGCTGATGTTGAGAGTGATGTCCTGTAAAGGATATGAAATGGAAAAAAAAGACCATGGACACCAGGTTATCTTTCTTTGTAAATCTGTCTCGATGCGGATTTGAACTCATGAACACCAGGCCGACAGGCAAGAGTCTAGCCACAATGCTACTGCGGCGTCCAACATTGCGGACATGGATAAATGCTGGAGAATGGTGCATAAACGTTGCCGTGGTAGAGGAGCTTGCGTGTTCCATTGACCCCAAGAGCTATGCCGACGATAGTGCAGCTACTGGGAGGGTCTCCTGTGTCGGACAGGTTAATTTGCAGAGACCAGAGAAAGAGAGACACAAACTCACTGTCTTGTAGGTAGACTTGGGACAATCAAAGCCTAGGCAAAGCAAACCCCCAAAAAAAATGCTTGTCGAAGTCAGAAGTACTGAGCCACAAGCTTGACGAAACAGTGCGGCGCAACTCACTTGATGATGATGATGATGATGATGATGATGATGATGATGATGATGATGATGATGATGATGATGATGATGATGATGATATCACCTTTAAATGGCACATGGCATTACATTTCTCCGGTGTGAGGGTTGAACCATCTACCTCGTCATCAGCACACCGGAAGATTAAGAGCGTGCGCTCTTACCCATTCGGCCATGCTGGCCTCCTTTCTTATGTCTGTAGCTAAAATCATCCGGGGACTCATGTGTGCCAAGCGCTAGCATTATCCGTCATTCCCACAGACTTTATACCGCGATATAAACCGCCATTGTTTTCATTTTAAGGCTTGCTTTCATTTTTATCGATACTGATCGCCTCTCAATGGCGGCAGGCCTGTTATTGTGTTTCAGAATACTGTTGTTTGATAACCGTGAACTCTATAAACAGACGCTTCGTTTCAACTCAGAGAGTGGGTCGAAAGGTTGTGAGGATGGCGAAACGTATGGAGTCTGTCGGTCTGACAGAAAGTCATTACAGCTAACGTTTGTTTATTAGAAACCCTGCCAGTCGATCTGAGATGATGGGAGCCGATCGATCGCATTCTGGGACACGGGCGTAAAATGATGCGTGCTTTAGCTGGCCTCGCTGCCAGCAGCAACACACCCGACCTTGGGGGTGTTTCATGTCTGAATCACGGGCTACTTATTCATCTTATCTTCTAGCTGTTTGCTGCAATTGAGTATAATTGACGCATTTTAGGAAACAAAACAGTGATTGACTCTGCTTTATCTTGCTTAGCAGATAAAGAAGCCATACCAGGAAATTAGAAATAATAAGGAGTTTTGTTTAAGGGAACGGGTTTGTTTAGATCAGAGTTTCCAAACATGATAATTGCTTCCAAATATTTTCTAAGTCTCGATCCCCTGTTATCGTAGCCAAGCAGCCAACTATCCCTTGTTACAGTAGCCAAGCAAACAACTATCCCATGTTACAGTAGCCAAGCAACCAACTATCCCATGTTACAGTAGCCAAGCAGCCAACTATCCCATGTTACAGTAGCCAAGCAACCAACTATCCCATGTTACAGTAGCCAAGCAGCCAACGATCCCATGTTACAGTAGCCAAGCAAACAACGATCCCATGTTACAGTAGCCAAGCAAACAACGATCCCATGTTACAGTAGCCAAGCAGCCAACTATCCCTTGTTACAGTAGCCAAGCAGCCAACTATCCCATGTTACAGTAGCCAAGGAACCAACTAACCCCTGTTATAGTAGCCAATCAACCAACTAACCCCTGTTATAGTAGCCAAGCAACCAACTAACCCCTGTTATAGTAGCCAAGCAACCAACTAACCCCTGTTATAGTAGCCAAGCAACCAACTAACCCCTGTTATAGTAGCCAAGCAATCAACGATCCCCTGTTATAGTAGCCAAGCAACCAACTAACCCCTGTTATAGTAGCCAAGCAACCAACTAACCCCTGTTATAGTAGCCAATCAACCAACTAACCCCTGTTATAGTAGCCAAGCAACCAACTAACCCCTGTTATAGTAGCCAATCAACCAACTAACCCCTGTTATAGTAGCCAATCAACCAACTATCCCCTGTTATAGTAGCCAATCAACCAACTAACCCCGGTTATAGTAGCCAATCAACCAACTAACCCCTGTTATAGTAGCCAATCAACCAACTAACCCCTGTTATAGTAGCCAAGCAACCAACGATCCCCTGTTATAGTAGCCAATCAACCAACTAACACCTGTTATAGTAGCCATGCAAGCAACGATTCCCTATTATAATAATTAAGTAATCCTCGGTCCCATTTTATAATATTTGAGAGACAAACTACCCCTTGTATAATATCTATGCAACCCACTACCTGTGTTATAATATATAATACATTAGCTGGTGCCCCTTATGATCCTGGTTCCCATGTTCTACTGAGCGACCTGGGAGTCTAAGTTAATGGTAGCCTTGATGCGGATCTGAAGTGTGGCCGGTCATGTTTCTCTATCTTACACTAAGACCAGAGTCGTGGATCAGAGCAGTTTTCTTGTCTCAACCATGTCTCGTAGTCAAGCCATTCAGGTATTTACTGCTCTGCCTTCCTATTGATTTTTCCCTAATCTTGCCAGTTGTCACGTAGTTCTCTAGTTTATTTCTTCTCAAAACGTGTCGACAACAATTGTGATTGTGTCTAATTTCTCTAATCAGTTTGCGGTTTTCATTTGCTTCTTGTAGAACTTACTCATGGTAACACACAATCATTGAAGAAAACAATCGAGGCTTTTGAACTTAGATGTTACAGTCAAATTATGAGTGCATTGTTGATCAACATCAAGAAAACTTGCTGTCTTTTTTACAAGATCTGAACATCGGAGAACAGAAAACTTAAATTCTTTGACCACTTTAAAGTGTCTTTAAAATAACACTTATGGAAGGCGTAGTTTCTGGAAGAAACGACAGGGGTCTATCAACACGAAAGCGGAAACAGACCATTATAGAGTAAAGACACTCCAGGCAAAAGAATGCAGCAGTCAGGGGAACTGGCGAAAGATCGATTGATAGCAGGATATATTCAACAACAGCCAGGAATATCAATGGTCAGAGCGATACATGTGGCAGAAGAAACAACATCCATACATTAGCAGCTGCCACTTTTCCGTCAGTGGTTAGAAGGCATGGTTTCCTGGAAGATGTGGAATGGGTTCACCAACATTGAGATGAACGAAGGGCATTGGGGACACAGTGACACAAACATGCATGCCAGGTCATCGAGAACCGTTTCGGGTCTAAGCAAACTTCTTCTGCTACATGATTATGATGATGATGATGATGATGATGATGATGATGATGATGATGATGATGATGATGATGATGATGATGATGATGGTATTGGTGACGGTGATGATGATGATGATGATGATGATGATGATGATGATGATGATGATGATGATGATGATGATGATGATGATGATGATGATATTATGCTACTGGTGGTGGTATTGATGATGGTGTGATGATGATGTTGATAATCATGATGATGATGATTATGAAGATAGAGAAGTAAAACAATATAAGTCATGATACGTTTATGGCGACAGAGTGATCATTTCCGAGTGTACATGTGGCTAGATGATTGGTTTGATGGGAATCCTCAAAACGAATTTGAGTTCTAAGTCCGGTGCACTGGTGCCCAGTTCGTCCAGGCCCTGAAAAAGGCTTGCGTCTATGGGAGTCAATCTGGAGCGAAGGCTTGTCTCCCGACCCTGTAGCAAAGTACCGTCTCCCGACCCTGTAGCAAAGTCCGTCTCCCGACCCTGTAGCAAAGTACCGTCTCCCGACCTTGTATTACAGTACCGTCTCCCGACCCTGTAACAAAGTACCGTCTCCCGACCCTGTAGCAAAGTACCGTCTCCCGACCCTGTAGCAAAGTACCGTTTCCCGACCCTGTAGCAAAGTACCGTCTCCCGACCCTGTAGCAAAGTACCGTCTCCCGACCCTATAGCAAAGTACCGTCTCCCGACCTTGTATTACAGTACCGTCTCCTGACCCTGTAACAAAGTACCGTCTCCCGACCCTGTAGCAAAGTACCGTCTCCCGACACTGTAGCAAAGTACGTCTCCTGACCCTGTAGTAAAGTACCATCTCCCGACCTTATAGCAAAGTAACGTCTCCCGACCTTGTAGCAAAGTACCGTCTCCCGACCCTGTAGCAAAGTACGTCTCCTGACTCTGAAGCAAAGTACCGTCTCCCGACCCAGTAGCAAAGTACGTCTCCTGACCCTGTAGCAAAGTAACATCTCCCGACACTGTAGCAAAGTACGTCTCTCGACTCTGCAGCAAAGTACCGTCTCCCGACCCTATAGCAAAGTACCGTCTCCCGACCCTGTAGCAAAGTACCGTCTCCTGACCCTGTAGCAAAGTACCGTCTCAACACCCTGTAGCAAAGTACCGTCTCCAGTCCCTGTAGCAAAGTACGTCTCCCGACCCTGTAGCAAAGTACGTCTCCCGACCCTGTAGCAAAGTACCGTCTCCCGACCCTGTAGCAAAGTACCGTCTCCCGACCCTATAGCAAAGTACCGTCTCCCGACCCTGTAGCAAAGTACCGTCTCCTGACCCTGTAGCAAAGTACCGTCTCAACACCCCGTAGCAAAGTACCGTCTCCTGACCCTGTAGCAAAGTACGTCTCAACACCCCGTAGCAAAGTACCGTCTCCTGACCCTGTAGCAAAGTACCGTCTCAACACCCCGTAGCAAAGTACCGTCTCCCGTCCCTGTAGCAAAGTACCGTCTCCCGACCCTGTAGCAAAGTACCGTCTCCCGTCCCTGTAGCAAAGTACCGTCTCAACACCCCGTAGCAAAGTACCGTCTCCTGACCCTGTAGCAAAGTACCGTCTCCCGACCCTGTAGTACAGTACCGTCTCCCGACCCTGTAGCAAAGTACCGTCTCACGACCCTGTAGCAAAGTACCGTCTCTGGACCCTGTAGCAAAGTACCGTCTCCCAACCCTGTAGCAAAGTACCGTCTCCCGACCCTGTAGTACAGTACCGTCTCCCGACCCTATAGCACAGTACCGTCTCCCGACCCTGTAGCAAAGTATCGTCTCTCGACCCTGTAGCAAAGTACCGTCTCCACGGGGATTGTTTTGCAGAGCTCTCATTCCCATCTCCACGTCCAGAAACCTGTAGGGTGTGCAAGGCTGGTACTGGAACTTCACGTTCGTCTGGAGGTGCGTGTAATGATAGTTACAGAAATAAACACACATAGTATTGTTTGGCGCTCACAGAGGGAGAAGAAGGAAATAGGGACTAGTGGACGCACTAGACAACATAAAATTTGAAAGCTATAGCTCCTATAGCTAACCTATAACTCCTATAGCTTTCAAATTTTTTGTCTAGTGCGTCCTCTAGTCTCTATTTCTTTCTTCTCCTTCTGTGAGCGCCAAACAATACTATGTGTGTTTATTTGTGTAACTGTCTAAGTGGCCTCAACGGGTTCCAAAATTGATTTCCTGTGTATAAAGATTTTACTAGGTCACGACTGCACACAACACACGAGAAATGCTGAGAATTCCTTTCTCTATTTTTTTTAGAGGGGTGGGGGACGTGGGGGATATCTTGAGTAGATTTGAGTTAAAGCATTCAAGGGTGCCTGGGAAGGCCGACACACCACAAACTTCCTGCCTCGTCGATTGCACGGCTCATGTGGGAAACCGGTCATGTGATTGATAGAGACAATGCTTATTGCGTGTTGTTTAGTACACATTATAGTCGCTTGTTAAAGTTTGCAGAAGCCATCATGATTAATCTACATAGGCCAGTTATGTGCAAACAGAAACATATGTTAGTCAGTTTAAAATTACCGTGGTAGACAATTGACATTACTTACGAACGTGTATTTATTTCAGCTTGGAGGATTTATATAGTTATTTTACTTTATGTTGTGAGAATTCTGCAGTATGTAACTGGCGATATGCAGCTAAATATGCCAGGCAATATATCTTGTACTCTATTGTTTGTGTCTTCGTTATTCAAATTTCTTTGTTTTGTTTTTTTTTGTCTATTTCGTTCGCCGGCTTTGAACTCAAGCGTAGTCCGTACACGTGACACTACTTGCCACTACTGGGGGGTGCACTGGACTGGTTTTTGTGTGTGGATTAGCTTTTCTTATTACCAGTGTCCGCTGCCACCAGGCGAATACACTTCGACTTCTAAGGTACTTGTAATTTACATCCCCAAGTCAAGGACGAGAAGTCTGCAAATTAGTTTAGCTGATCAGTGTAGGGATTCCATTGCTATAACAGTATTGTTATAGTTAGTCTGTACTTCCCTATTTGCTGCACTAACAGTCTTGTTGTTTGGGTTTTCCTCCAGGATGTTATGCTCTCGGCCAGCAACAACCAGTCGCCCCTGGCGCCCATGTCCTCCATGTTCACCATGCCCTCAGTGTCACTGCCACACATCTCGCTCTCCAGCAATGTCCTCGGCCTGGCAGACCAGTTGTTCATGTCTGTGCCATCAGTCGCTGACACAGCCACCACCACGTCGTCATCAGAGTCCAGTAAATCTGACATAGCAAGTAAGACGATGGGTGGTTTTACTAACTTCAGGCAATAAATTGTGTTATTTACTTTCATTTAGAAAATGTATTCCATTGTGTAATTAAAACATTACAATAATTTGCCGGCTATGTCGCGAAGGAGTTACAGATGCAATTCGAAATACAGCTGCGGGAGATTTGGAAGCAGACAGCCTTCCGTTGATTTTCATGCAAGGGTATGTGTGCCGATCGTTCAGAAAGCAATGACAAACCACTGAACGTAAACTTGCCAAGAAATCACAAAAAGCCACAAAGTCTGGGGTTGACTGCGACGTCCTATAAGGGATATGCAACTACCAATAATTTTAAAAGATGTATTCCCCTAGTGAACTGAAATAAAGGAGCAATTCATTAGCAATTATGTGGCACATTTTGTTGCCTGGCATATTTCGCTGCAACTCGTCATGCGCATACCGCAAAATATGAAGCTTCGACCATTAGGCGTTTAAAACCCCTGTTGCGCAGACATATAGACGATTTTTATAGTGAATCTGCTATTAATGTGGGGAAAATAAATGCTCAACATTCAAACAATATCACTGACTATATGTGTTATATATTTCAGCCAGAATATGAGTATGATACGTCTGTTCATTTCTCATTATATATAACACTGCGGTAAACACATGGTGTGATGTAATGAAACATATCAAGCAACAAATTGTGCAACCTTTTGTGTATGGGTGTTTGTTTCCTTTATATTACAATAATGTTGTGGAAATACAAGTATTATTATCAATCCCCATGTGATCGCACTAATTATCTTGGCAACTTCGGTATTCTTATCCAAAACATATTTCCGTGTTCCAAAGATTGTAATATCTGATTACTACTATTATCTGTGACTCAAACAGCTGCACTAAAATCTCCAGAACTCTTTGACATAAAAAAGAATTATCTGCACCTGAATTAAAAGAATGCAATTCATTTTTATTAGACTGAATCTATAATTTTTTAATTAAAATCAGAAGTAAATTCACTCAACTGTTAGTTTACTGGGGCAATGAATCAATGGGCAACTAATCTGTATACTTGAAAATATTCTGCAATTTTAACTTCAGCCCAATTGGCTTCTTGATGTCTATAGAGATCATGTTTTGTGACTTGACTGAGTCCACACTCGTGCTACTACTACTGGTTGTTTCTACTACTAGTGAGTGCACTGGACTGAGTTTTGCATGTAGGCTATCTTTATAGTAACCATTGCATGTCATTATTTTTGTATTTTCATACATTTAATTTACAATTGTGTACCTGAATCCGTAGAATAATAATTACTTTTATTTGTCTATATATAACTCTGAATATAAATATCATGACACGTCAGTTTTTTCTTTTATTCACAAACATTTCTTCTTCTTCTTCTTTTCGTTCATCCGGAGTGTTTTTTCAGATGTGATTGCGGTGTGCGTTAGGCACCCTTGGGTTGAAAACCCTTAGGTCACACATCCGGCTTTCGCGTGCATTTTTGACCAGGTTAGCAATCCTGGGAGACTCTCACTTTTGTGGTACCGTCCACATCCCAGCTGGTCAAGTTCGAACAGTCGAGGACTTCGGTCATCCCTCAAGAGAAGGAAGGCACAGTCCATAGCATTTTCCGCCATCCTAGGTTGCTTCCATAGTTGCAGGGCCGACACATAGCGCCCTGATACTGGGCTCACCGAGGGAATGGTCACGTCATGCTCATGGCTGCTTTAATTCCTCACTTCAATATATTGGGCTTTTCGTTCGCCCCGGGCCGTTCCCGCACAAACCAGACAGGTCTGCAGAAGGTATTCACTCAGCGAGTTTTCGCACATGTGCTTGTCGTTGCGCCCGTCAGAGCTGTTCCAGGCACGACAGACATTCGGAAAACTACCTAGTCAGAGCTGTTCCGAACAAGAGCGGCATTCGGAAACTAGGTAGTCAGAGCTGTTCCTAGCACGAGAGACATTCGGACGAGACATTTCACTCGGACGTAAATGCGTAGTGTCAATTTTTAGTTTGCCACCCGTAGGACGACACTTCCGACTTCTGGCGGGCATTTTTTAGTGAGGTTAGCCTTCCTCTGGTTTCGAGACACGTTAGACTGTTGTAATGTCACCCACATCTCAGCTGGTCAAGATAGAACGATCAACGATATCGTGGTCCGCCCTCAAGGGAAGGCAGGGGCAGACCATGGGCATTATCTCGCTATCCAAGGAGGCTTCCATAATTGCAGAGCCGGCACATATTGCTCTGAGACTGGGCTCACCCAAGGAGTTTCCACGTCCTGCTCATGGCTGCTTTAGTTCCTCACTTCCATGTGTTGGGCATCCCACTTGCCACTGATCGCTCAAGCACACACCAGGGGCGGTCAGACTGCGAGTGACATCCACTCGGTAAGCTTTTGCTTGTGACTTCAGACCACGCAATAGGTTCGCTCGCCGTGCGTTCCATTTCGCGTTGATGAGACATTCTTCCACTTTTGTCTACACTCTCTATGAGTTAGATACAGACAGTTTCGGTAACCATGTCCTTCGACTGGGGCACTTTTCTGACTTTTTTGTACTCGCTCACGAGGTACGCTACATGTGCTGCCGGCTCAGCACCTTACCTGCGTGCAGCAGTGAACGGGAACGGCCAGGCCCCCTCATCCGGGAATCTCTCATATCCCCCAGCTGAAAGCCTTTGAACATGTATCAGACCTGAGCATGTAGCTTGCTCAGTATCATGTTTCTATTTTCCGGTAGACGGGTATCGGTCTGGCTCTCAGATCCGAGGGTTTGTGGCTTAGAGGCGTTCAGCCACAGCCCTCGACAGGGAGCCTTAAGAGTTTTGTCCGGACCAAAAACGTCTGCCTTCGTGCACCTTTTAAATTTTTGACTGTTATCCTCAGTCTATACCTGCAGAGCAGCAGGTTGTGTCTCTCTTAGTCTGGTCCCTATCCCATACGCTGTCCGATATGTAGTTTTTCATCCATCGGCAAGCAAATGGGGTCGATGGGACACGCAAGCTCCCCCACCACGTCAAGGTGGAGACACATCGGGGGAGACAAACATTTAATCATTCTAATGTGTATTTTTTTTTTTAAATCTATGGTCACATATTCTCCCACTTAATTGCCAAGTAACCATGGGAAGAATTTAAAATGAATACATTTAATATGTCATTACTTTGCATTCACATTATTATGTAATGTGCCATTTCTGCTTCCACCTAGGCTCATTGTCTTCCCTGACAACCCAGTCTCAGCTGCTAGCACAACGGCAAGCTTCCTCCCAGTTTTTTATTGCAAGCCAAGCGTCTGCATCTGCAGGACAGTCGGCAGGACAGTCGGTGTCTGTGCAACACATTCTTATCCCAATTTCAACAGGTGCTTTTCAGATTTGTATTTTCTTAACATTACGAGCCCAACATTGACAAGAGTCACTTTAACTACATGATTATAACAGATGGCGACCTATAAACAATCAAATGAAGTGGTGTTTCAGAGAACATTATAGAATGAGTTGGCAGGATGTTCCTTAAACCATATCGGTCATAAATGAATACAAGAACATAGAGCTGGTCCACGACTCTGGTGATCGTGTAACATGGCGAAACATGACCGCCTACGCTTACCGGTATGGCACATCATGAATGAATGAAATAATACTTAGATGTAACTTACCCTCAAACTTTAATTCTGTAATAAACCATGAAAGAGCTCAAACCCTTATTTCTTTTAAGAGTTAAGATAACTGTATAAACCATATATCTGTCATCCAATATATTACCATGCTTATGGTAGGATAAAATTAGTTTCTGAACAGAAACATCATAGAACTTTAGTTAATGTAAATACTGTAGAGTTCTTATTATAAATTCTGACACTGTGAACAACATAAGATGCACGAATTTGTAATGTAACATTGTGTCACTTTCAGAGTTGTGTAAGCCCACTAAAACTAAATAAGAACATATTTTTGAAAATAATTATTGTCAGCTCAGTTTCAAATACAGTTATAATCATAAATGATGGTTCTAGTGTGACACAGGGCAGCTGCTAAAACTACTATAACAAAACCTGGTATACTTCAACATCCCCAAGACATGTTAGCACTTCACATTATCAGACGTTATATGTATACATCATTTCATAGGCAAAATAAATAAACTAGCGAAGCAAATAAAGTTTGTGAATTATAATAGAGATAGCTAGACCTAATCATTTTTTTTTTGCTCTCGCTTGCTTTGAACTCAAGCGTAATCCATACACACTACTTCTAGTAGTACTGGACTGAATTTTGATTGTGGATTCACGTTCCCTATTAATTGTGTCCTTCGCCATCAGGCGAACACACTCCGACTTCAGAGGCACCTGTAATGTACGTCCCCAAGTCAAGGGCGTGAAGTCAACATTTTAGACCAACTGTCCGGTGTAGAGGTTGAACCCCTTACCTCAGCTTCAGCACACCGGATGTTTAAGAACAAGCGTTCTTATTCATTCGGCCATCCTGACCTACAAAAAATATATATAAGTTATCATCATTCACAAAGCATATATAAGTTATCATCATACAAAAAAGTATATATAAGTTATCATCATACAAAAAGCATATATAAGTTATCATCACACAAAAAGCAAACATAAGTTATCATCGTACAAATAGCATATATAAGTTATCATCATACAAATAGCATATATCAGTTATCATCATACAAAAAGCATATATCAGTTATCATCATACAAATAGCATATATAAGTTATCATCACACAAAAAGCATATATAAGTTATCGCCATACATAAAGCATATATAAGTTATCATCATACAAAAAGCATATATAAGTTATCATCATACATAAAGCATATATAAGTTATCATCATACAAACAGCATATATATGTTATCATCATACAAAAAGCATATATAAGTTATCATCATACAAACAGCATATATAAGTTATCATCACACAAAAAGCATATATAAGTTATCATCACACAAAAAGCATATATAAGTTATCACCATACATAAAGCATATATAAGTTATCATCATGCAAAAAGCGAACATAAGTTATCATCACACAAAAAGCATATATAAGTTATCATCACACAAAAAGCATATATAAGTTATCACCATACATAAAGCATATATAAGTTATCATCATACAAACAGCATATATAAGTTATCATCACACAAAAAGCATATATAAGTTATCATCACACAAAAAGCATATATAAGTTATCACCATACATAAAGCATATATAAGTTATCGTCATACAAAAAGCATATATAAGTTATCGTCATACAAAAAGCATATATAAGTTATCATCACACAAAAAGCATATATAAGTTATCGTCATACAAAAAGCATATATTAGTTATCATCATACAAAAAGCATATATAAGTTATCATCATACAAAAAGCATATATAAGTTATCGTCATACAAAAAGCATATATAAGTAAGTAAAGTTGTTCACACCTTCAGGCTTGTACATGCCGTAAGGAGCATTGGACATACTGTGCTAGCCTCATATTTATATAAACCAATCAGCACCCGGTGAGTGATGTAGACAGTATTTACTTCCCAAGCCATGTCCTGGTACCCATTTTAGGTCGATTCAACCTGAGAGGCCAGGTCAATTTTCGACATTCAAATCCACCCAGGTCCTAATCGAACCCATGACCGTCAGGTCGACAGGCGAGCTGAAAACCATGGATGATTAACAGTAATGATGCTGTAGAGAAACGCTTGATACACTGACCAGGGGATGAGATTCAAAGAGAAAGTAGTCATAAAAAATAGATGATAATTAGTCTATCTGAATGTATCATCAATGCAATAAATTATACAACATTGATTGGGAAGATGTTCTTCGATAATAAATATAAGACAATGTCTCTTGTGAAATTGTAATTGTTTTTGTGTCAACAAAATAGGTAATGGTACACAGCAGTTTATAAGTATTCCTGAGTCGCTGGCCACAGGAGGCAGCCAACAAATACAGCTGATCACCACAAGCAATGGTCGACAATTTTTAGCAGCAAACCTTGCTAGCTTACAGTCTGTTAGCCAGTCTGCAGGTAGGCCTCGCTTCATTGATGTATAAATTAATCAATACAGATAGCAAGCTACCTACCTAAAGGCAACCAGTTTTGTTGATTGTCTCATTCTCTTGAACTTATAAATAAATTAATAAATATAGCAAGCTACTTAAAGGTGTCCAGATTTGATGCTTGTCTCATTCTCCTGAACTCATAAATACATCAATAAATATAGCAAGCTACCTAAAGTGTCCAGTTTTGTTGATTGTATTATTCTCTTGAACTTATAAAAAATCAATATAGATAACAAGCTACTTAAAGGTGTTCAGTTTTGATGACTGTCTCATTCTCTATATCTTATATATACATCAATACAGATAACAAGTTACCTAATTGAGACCAATGCTGATGATGATCTCATTCTCTGTAATTATATCAGTACTTTCGGTTTTGTTGATTGTGTCATTCTTCTCATCTTATAAATAAATCAATATAGATAGCAAGCTACCTAAAGGTGTCCAGTTTTGATGATTGTCTCATTCTCCTTAATTATTTCAATTCTAAGGGTTTTACAGCAAATGTTTAAACAGGTAAAAAAACCACTAAATACAAACACCAATATGTTATTTTCAAAGGCAGAAAATTCACAAGAAGAAGTGACCAGTGGAGGAGACAGATTTCTTTAATTTGTTCTTAACCATATAAACAAAAGTATAAAAACGAAGTATGCAATGATTCGAATTCACAGAAAAGAGTCTGGAAACACTGAAACTGGAAGGGTTAACAAGCCTTGAAATTAGTAATGAATAAACTTAAGAAATACTCTAAAATACCAACTCACAAAATACCAGGTATAGGTTTGCAAAAAAATTCCTGCATTTCTTACCTAATCTCTGACACATGCTTTGTGAGGTCCAGCTGTAGTACATTCCAGTCTTAGTTCAGCTGTTTTCTTTTAGTTTCACCTTCTCTCACACCTAACAAAAAAACATATATACTTCCACTACGGGATTAAACTGGTAACAATTTAATCTGTAGTAAATGAGACAGCAAGTTTTTATTTCTAGGTTTATATTATCCTGCTGACTGAATGTTTTGGTATTTGATATGTCCTAATATTAGTCCAACTGTCTTTCTCTTAGTTGTCCTTCCCCTCACACACCACAACACACATATGTATTTCCGATGTTTTCCCCCAGTAGATACAACCAGGACCATTTCCCGTGCCTTGAAGCATAAGAGTATTTGGTGATAATTTCATTGACTAGTCGATACTCGATGATCAGAATATCACCAGCTGCCTTTACTTCCCAGAACATATCCTGGTACCCATTTTATGCTTGGTCGACCTGTGAACCCAAGTCAATTTTATAAATATCTCTGCCTCGAGGGTGATCTAAGTGTATTACCACCAGGCAAGAGTACTGACCACCGAATTAACTTGGATCATTTTGCTTCCAGTACAGACAATAAAAAAATTTGTTGCATATCCTTTACAGGACATTGCTGTCAACATCAGCATCTTTCAGCTGATTGTTGATTTCTTGGCAAGATTACGCTCAGTAGTTTGCAATTGCTTTCTGAGCGGCCGTCTCACATACCCCCGTAAGTTACCGACGCGATTCGAACCACTGCTGATTCTCACCGTCGTCACGTTACTTACGAGAGTATACGAGATTACGGAGAAAAGTCGCTAACCTCTAGGCCAGGAAGCCGGCTTCAGACAATAAACAGATTAAAATTTACGTTCTATTTAATCTATAATAAATGAGATTGCTTGCTTCTTTATTTGAGTTTATATTATCCTGCTGACTTAATGTATTGGTGTTTATTTCCTACTCTCCACTTCTATTAATCCTTGCTTTATAAATCATAGTTTCCGTCTTCCTTTGGCTGATAATTAATTATGTATTTCAAATGTACTAAACCCACTGTAATAATAGCACAAGATCATCAGCATAATCAACTTGCATGTCTTTAGTTAGATGCTTGCTTGCGTAGCTTGTGTTCGTTGGCTTGAGCTCCAACGCGAAGTGCTGTATGTCGGATGAAGGCATCCTGTTGTCCAACATCAGTGTGATGTCATACAGGACCTGAGGTTTGCGTGAGTATCCGTTGTCCCATGTCTGGCTTATTGGTGTGCAGACTGATGGTTCCTCGCCGTACAGGCAGACACTCTCCGACTTCGGAGGAATCGGCGATCCTACTGACTTTAGCCAGGACCCCGAAGGGACCTGTTGCCCAGGACGCTCGACGAGGACGCGTCAATAGGTCTTGGCCAGTATATAACCCGGCCCTGGTGCCTTGGAAACACCTCTGCGTCCCTTTAGTTAGATATGTTGTTCTTTATATCTCAGCTTATAATAGTCTTTAACCACCTAACAAAGACGACATAATCAAATTAAGACACAACTAAGAACAGATTACATTAGACTAAGTATAAATACAGTCTTCACATTAATTTAACTTTTACATTTGCATTAATCCATATGAGATTATCCACTATGTTATACTTACATATTCAAATCTTATCATATAAAGCAGGAAGCCATTGCTAATGTCTTCAAACATAACCAAAGAATAGACCAACTAATGTAAATTGTTTCTGTCTTTCACTTGTTACGAGAGTAAATTAATAAGTATCGAGGTATAGTGTCCACTTCGAGTGCTGGAGGTCCCAGGTTCAAGCCCCGGTGATGGCCGGGATTTTTTCACGTGGACTTCCTAGTAATAAACTTCCCCTGGTCTCTGAGTAGTAAGATCGGACCCCCGAGTGTATTGTTGAGCACGTAAAAAATCCCTTGGCAGTTGGAAATCGAAAAATAGTAGCCTAACGGCGCTGACCGGGCAAAATTTCTGGTTAAAAATCTACCCAAAGTATTTCAGGATCCTCGTCGGTGCTATGGAGTTCGTGCACTGAGCTGAGATTCTCCGGACTCAGGCTTGAGTTAGGAGTAGAACGGAGCACTTATGGGTTACACTCGTGTGCCGTGATGTTGATCCGTCTACTAAACTAAACTAAATAAACCTTTTATCATGGAATTCATGTTAAATTTAGATAGGCCCAGAGAACTGCAAATAAAGTTGAAGCAGAATGTCACAAACATGACAATTCCTATAAAGGGGATCACTATTACAAAGTATAATACAAATAATTGAAGTAATTTGTTGAATAGCTGTAACTATATTGACAGGAATGAAGATGGATAGCACAGTATTAATATCACGTCTAAATATCACATCAGAACAGCACGTCTGACAGTCGTGATTATATAATCTATACAGTATGAAGCAGTAAAAGTATAAGTTATAAAAACATAAACATACATTATACAAAATAACAACAAACACAATATATCCCAGTTACAAACAAGAAAAGGTTGAGCAGGATATAGTTGGTGTAAATATAATATATTATAGCATGGCGGTTCTTTTCTTCATCTCTGGGTTACTATGTGACTGAACAATCTTGCATTATTCATGATTGGGAGGACAAATATGTTAACATTCAGCTGTTAATGTGTCTCCAGGTTCCAGTTTGCATACCAGTCATGACACCCACAGTACCTCCAGCCAGTCTCTCTCTGGTCATGTGGCACTACCACAGATTTTAACAGCAGCTTCAGGGGGACAACTCCTGGCTGTCAGTCCACAGGTATGTTTTAATTTGTGTAATGTGTGTAGGGGTGGGGAGTGGAGTAGGTGTTAAAATGATGGAGTACGTTCTGAATTATCTTATTTTGTTTGTTTGAAAAAGAAAAGATATAATAGTAACCTGAGTTGATCAGAATTTTGTATGGTGAAACCTCATTTCAAGAGATGGAATCATACATATAGGTAGCAATGTAGATATAGATAGGGAACATATAAAGATTGCTAACAGCAATAGTGCCGGTCTCCCTGGCGAAGGTGTTAAGGACGCTGTTCGTAATCCTGTATACCCACGTACGAAACACAGCTGAGCGAGATTCGGCAGCGGATCGCGATGCGTTGGTTTCTTATGGAAAGGTATGAGAGCTGGTCGTTCAGAAAGCAATGGCAAACTACTGAACGTAAAACTTGCCAAGACATCAACAGCAGATGAAAAATTCTGGTGTTGACTGCAATGTCCTGTAAATAGGATATGGAAAAAAACGGCAATAGTGGCTTTCCTTTGCTTGTTTTGTCTTTTGTCCTATTGCTTTTGCGTGAATGATGCTTTTATCGTGAAGCATGCTTTTGTCATGAAGCATCGCAGAGAGTAGGCAGATATAATTTTCTGTGTTTCACTTGTCTTGTTGCTTGTACAAACATCATATGTGATTTCTTCATTGTCTCTTGTACTCAATCTAGCCAACTATTTTTGGGGTTATTCTGTCACCTTGTATCCCGATGTCCTCGTGTAGAACGCTCTAGCCGCTGGTTGATCTTGTTCTATTCTAACTAAATGTCTGAACCATTTCATTCTTTAGGGTTCTAAAGTCAGAAATAGGTTTTATCCCTACACTTAATGTTAGTTCCTCATTTGTCTATCTCTTCTTGTTTTTCCAGCTGCATTTCTTATGCATCTCATCTCATACGATGTACTTTTATGCCAGTGTGTTTCGAGGGCTGCCCGTGTTGGCATTGGTAACACAGCAGGGCGACGAATAATACATCCATCAACTTTTCTTTTCTATGCATGTTGATATTTGGACGTGTTTTTTTTTTCAACATGGCTGAGTAAAGGCATGCCTCTAGTAGTCGTTTTAGTACGATACGGGTCTTCTACGGGTATGACAGCATGACTAATGTAGAGCTACGGGATAGAACCCGACATTTTCCAGAACATCAAGAATTGAGAAAAAGACACCTGTGCTGGATAGAACACACATTAGAAAATACGATAACAGTATAACTAGAAAATATTTTTTCTGGAACCCATAGGGCAACAGAAATAGAGGGGAACTTAGGAACACATGGAGAATATAATTAGAAAAAGGAGATGAATATTACTGGGCGGAGATGAAGGGAGCTGCAGGACATCTCAGAAGATGAGATGGCTTAGGATGAGTTTGTTCAGAACCTTTTTTCCACGGGTGGAATCAAGTGCAGCAGACGAAACAGAATGATCTTCCTTAGAATCTATACTAGTGATTGTACAGTACGCCAATTAACTATACCAGATTTTGCAGACAATATCTTAAGCGTTGTCCATCAGCCAGGAATTGTATTCAAAGATAGCATCATTGCACTGAAATGTGTTCACAAGATCATTATACACCATTTTTTTTAAATAGTACACATTTATTGTTTCTAGCATTTAATAAATAAGTTAACTCCAGAATTTTTTAGCTATTTGTCGTTTCTGGCAAGTTTACATTCGGTAGTTTGCCATTGTTTTCTGAACGATGAGCACTCATACCGTTGTATCGAAACCAACGCAAGGCAGTCAGCTCCCAAATCGCTCGAAGCTGTGTTTGGAACCTGGTATGCGCTATTGTGAATTGCATTCGTAAACCCTTCGACACAGAGCCAGCTTGAACAAATAAGAGACCACCGAAAGGTTATTGGTGAAACAGTGGAATTAATAAATGACCTTTGACCGGGATTAATAAGTGACCTTTGTGTTCTATTCTTAACAGATAATTGCATCGTTATTGATGCCCACAAGCCAGTCATCTTCCTCAAACAGCACATCAAGTTCATCCTCTCATTCTGCCAGCCACATGGATGCAATTACAGCCCAGCAGGTTCTGCAGCATACATTGAGTCAAGCAATAGCTGTCAGTAAAATACATGCAACCTCCAAACTGGCCCAGCAGTGTCATGTGTCATCCTCCACAAATGGTCTTCCAGCCAACGTCTCACAGCTGTTGCCACGTAATGTTTTCTTTCATCCAGACAGGATATTGAATTGTTAACTCATTATTACTAGCAAATTGAATTACACTAATATCTAACAATGACCAATAACTTTTCATTTTCTCTACTCATTCCATGTGGAAGACAAGTGGAAACCGTGTATTATCTTCCAAAGAATAAATTTATGTTCATGTCACAAATATGAAATGGATGTGTCATATATTGAGAAATGTCATACCAACCTGACACGCCATGACAATCTTCATCTTCTGCCTTTCCTCTACAATGAAGCTTTGGACCCTCAAGCAACTTACGCCAAGCTCTTTGTAGGTTTGTTCACGATTGGTTGGATTGTGCAGCTTAAGTTTTCTATGGCTGAGATAACATTCTCATGTCATCCCTCCCTAGTTGCCTCTTATGGCATGTATAGCAGGCTACAGTGTCACTGTTCTTTACTTCACTTATGGGTCCCCGAACAAAGGGGTGACCGTCGCTTAAAAATCGCTTAAAAGTCGACAGGGTCGACTTCATTTCACCGGATTTTATCCCATATGGCTCGGTCTCTTTCCGCAGCGCGGAAAGAGTCGCACAAAGCACGAACTCCGTAGCTCTAGCAACAACCCCCAGGAGTCTCCGAAAATTTCACGCTTGAACCGAAAGACGTAGCCCGGAATCGAACCCACAACCTTCGGAGCCCGAGTCAAACGGCTTGACCACTTCGACACGAAGACCATGATGCAAATAACATGTTTCTTAGCTGACATCAATAGAAAGTGTTTACATGCTTCTTAATTGTTTCACTGTGCTTGATAGTTTAACTTTCTTTTTGAATTCCAAAAGTATGCAACTGTCATTGTTTTCTTTGGCCTCTTTATTGTTTGCAATAGTATCTTGATTTTTGTCTTTTGTGTATTATTTATATAATGGATGAGTTAACAAGGCGGGGCATTGGGTTGGAGTCTGTTGTACAATGAGATACCCAATACCTGCGGTGGAAACAATAATGTAGGCCTAATCTGGAGATAGAAAAGAGAGGTTTACAATAGTCCCTATGGATATGGTACTTTGGCACTGGGTCAAGACAAAATGTATCTCCAGCAGCGACTCTGATATGTGTAGGTCCTTTTCAAAGCTTGGATGACCTCAACATAGGTGCATCAGACGTAAGAGTTACAACTTACCGACGTTCGGAGAATTCACAATAAATCAACTATTCAACAAAGCTGACTGAACGCAGCAGTTTTCTCTCTTTTTTTTTGGGGGGGGGGGGGGGGGGGGGGGTGTCAGATACAGTAGGTAATTCAGCAGAAAGTACAGTAGTAGATGGAATCAATGTAGATGACTTAAAAGTTAAACCTCATGGACATTCAGACAATTCACAGTAAATCAACAAGGCTGTTTGAATGTAACAGTTGTCTGTTTATTTCAGATACAGTAGGTAATTCTACAGAAAGTACGACAGTAGATGGAATCAATTTAGATGAGATCAAAGAATTTGCTCGCCAGTTCAAGATCAGAAGGTTGTCTCTTGGTCTCACTCAGACCCAAGTTGGACAAGCACTCAGTACAACAGAGGGACCAGCATACAGCCAGTCTGCAATATGCAGGTCAGATTAAGAATTAATGGGTGGGGGAGGAGGCCGCGCATGAGCGCGCGCGCGCGTGTGTGTGTGTGTGTATTAGTTGTTAGTTGCTTATCATTTACAGGATCATATATATATATATATATATATATATATATATATATATATATATATATATATATATATATATATATATATATATATATGAGCAAACGTCTGCGCATGTGTATGTGTTCAGTGTTTGAGTGACAGTTTCAGAGACATGGCGTTATCATTGAAATTACAGTATGTAGGCAAAGTACATTGTTCCAATTATAAAGACTGTTAAAACAGGTGAAACATTCATTTGGAAAGGTAAATAAATGAAGTGTATTATCATCACATATTTAGCGATTTGTATAAGATGTGTGCTACATCAGTGTGATTGTGATATTCTGAGAGTTGGGTTTAATTGCCCTACTTTGACAATTCCAAAAACGAAATTTGCTAACTGTCGGATGGCCTTATCCTTTAAGTTCCTCATAAAATTATGCCGTTGACTTTATGTCTTTTTAACATCTGACATTGCAGCCTCACTCTTTATTTTTCTACATCTAAGTGTCAGTAAAATTTATATATGTGTGCCTATTACTTTTTTAAATTCTAGAGCAATAATAATCATGAAATTAAATGGCTCTTGGAATTCAACTATGAAGGGACACAAATCTCAGTAATTAAGTTGTGGACATATATAAAGGAATAAGGTTAAATAAAATAGTCCAATCTAAATACAAGTTGTATAGGAGCGCATGGTCTGTGTATGCATTGTTCTTAATCTGCTTTTGTGTTTTTTGTTTACCTTTATGAATTTGAAAATTAATCATTTATTATACATTTTGCTTTTATATTGCTTTATACATCTATAGGTTTGAAAAACTGGACATCACCCCTAAGAGCGCCCAGAAAATCAAACCAGTTTTAGAAAGATGGATGGCTGAAGCTGAAGAGAGGTATAAAAATGGAGTACAAAATCTTACAGACTTTATTGGTAGTGAGCCAAGTAAAAAACGAAAAAGGCGGACATCATTCACACCACAAGCTCTTGAACTACTTAATCACTACTTTGAAAGGAATACACACCCAACAGGTGAGATGAATGTTGTGTTGGTGGCAGTTCTTTTATGAAATTCGGTTTGAAAGGTTTAACTCTCTTTGCCCCAGACTTGTTACTTCAAAACATCCACTGTCTGGTTAGAAGGAATTAAAGGGATTCATTTCTGAGGAAAATGAGTTAAGGAAGCAACTGGGACACAGTGATGTGAGGAACACATTTAAGGACAAAAGAGATTAAACAACTGACTGTAACGCTACATATTTCCAACATTTTACCAATATCCAACATCCAACATAATAACCTTATCCATTATAAAAGACTTTCTCTCGAACAATTCAAATTTGATTAATAATAAAATTAATATAAATAATAACATTTATATATTGTTTTTATTAACTTAATTATTGTTGTTGTTGTTTGTCCATCAAGAATGATGATGACCATTCATTTCATCCAGTGGGGTTGAAATTATGGAGCCGTGAGTTCTATGATGGCTGATAAGGCCTAT
Source organism: Cepaea nemoralis (assembly GCA_014155875.1). Lineage (NCBI taxonomy): Eukaryota > Metazoa > Mollusca > Gastropoda > Stylommatophora > Helicidae > Cepaea > Cepaea nemoralis. Next base: position 127,807 of record JACEFZ010024953.1, on the reverse strand, counting down.
TTTGGCTCGAAATGTTCTTTGACAATGTGGGCAAAGAATGCTTGACGTTTCTGGAGGAGGATTTCCTGCAGTGGCTTTTCTGTTCTGTCTTTTCTTCACAGCTCTTGCAGTCCTGATTGCCTCACAAGTGACTGCACCCTTGCGTAATGATGCACGCCACGAATTTCGGTCTCTGGCTGCAGTCTCCCATGTGTTATGATGAATTCCAAAAGCATTCAGTGAGATTTTCAGAGTGTCTTTAAAGCGTTTCCTCTGGCCGCCTTGGGAGCGTTTACCACAACGCAACTTCTTCTTCTTCTTCAGCATTCCGAGCCATTGAGGTTCTTTGCTGCAAATACAATCTGTCTCCATTCGTCTCTCTGGTGGACCTTCTCTTGCCAGTCGTTGATTCCAAGTGCTTGTAGGTCTGTATGTATATTATCTCTCCACCGCCTTCTTGGTCTACCTCGGGGTCTACGGTCATTTATTTCCTGAGTGTAAGCGAGTTTTGTTTCCCTATTATCTTCCATTCTTTCTATATGCCCCAGCCATTGTAGTCTATTACGCAACTAGCCATAAAAAATTCGTTTAGAGAGCCTGTGATCTGGCATGCGAGTCAAGTGACCAGCCCAGCGAATCTGATTCTTCATTAGTATAGTGTGGATACTGGGCATGGACGCTCTTTCTAGGACTTCAGTATCTGGGATCTTGTCTTGCCATTTAATCTTCAGTAATTTCCTAAGGCAGACTGTGTGGAAGTGGTTTAATTTCCTAGCGTGTCGCTGATAAACAGTCCAGGTTTCACAAGCATATAGCAGTGTGGATAATTTCAGCTTTGTTTGCAGGCTTATTCCATTTCTGTCCTATACATATGGCTCGCCATAGGGGATGGACTCCCTGTGGTCAGATTAGTGTCCTAAACCTGCGACTGGCCTAGCAAGCCGGCAGGGGATCTCATACTGCTCGTAGAAAAACTAAGAAGTAACAAAAACAGATCCTAATAAGATGGAAGCAGTATTTCGAACAACTTCTCAACATCCCATCAGATGTCACAGGAATTCAAGAGACCTACACAGATGTCACCGAGGAACTAGAACCAGACATACTAAAAGAAGAAATTATAGAAGCCATCAGATTAGCCCCATTAAACAAATCACCAGGACAGGATGAAATACCAAATGAACTAATTAAAGCAGCAAGGGAAGTAGGAACAGCTTGGCTACATAGACTATTCAACCATGTTTGGGTAGAACAACAGACACCACGAGACTGGGGAAACGCCATAATTATCCCAATTTGGAAAAACAAAGGCAGCAAAAGAGATTGCACACAATACAGAGGCATTTCACTGTTGAGTCATACTGGGAAAATATTTTGCAAAATTCTTGAAAAAAGATTACGAACTACTTTAGAACCCCAGCTAAGCGAAACGCAGCTTGGATTTAGGAAAAACAAAGGATGCACAGACGCCATTTTTGCTCTTAGACAACTTATAGAAAAATCAATTGAATTCAATGAAACACTCTACTTAGCCTTTGTCGACCAAGAAAAGGCATTTGATAGGGTAGATAGAAACAAGCTGTGGGAAATCCTTAAACAATATGGAGTGAGTACACATCTAACAAACCTATGTAGAAGTTTATACAACAACAGTGAATGCATAGTGAGAGCAACTGGAGAACACTCAGAACCCTTCACCATAAGATCTGGAGTACGACAAGGTTGTGTCCTGTCCCCTCTCTTGTTCATAACATATATAGACAACATATGTAAAGAAACCAGCCAAGCAGAGACAGCAAGAATACCGCATGACGAGAACACAGAAGAAGAACCATCTGCAAATCTAACCATTAGAGAACTCCTGTTTGCGGACGACCAAGCACTAATAGCAAAATCAGAAGCTGAATTACAAGACCACATGAATAGTCTAAACGAAATGTGTAGGGAACATAACATGAAAATTAGCACAAGCAAAACAGAGGTAATGACTATAACTAAAGAAGAACAAACAGCAACAATTCACCTAAACGAACATCCCTTGAAACAAGTAAAGAGCTTCAAGTACCTAGGAAGTATCATCAAATGGCAGATCAGAAGACGAGATCGAAAATAGGTGCAATAAGGCAAATCAACTCATTGGACAAATGGCACCAATACTAAAGAACAAACATGTATCAATAACTACTAAGAAAGCACTTTACAACACAATCTTCCTACCAACTCTGTGCTACCAATGCCAAACCTGGACAATGACAGAAAAAGAGAAAAGAAAAATCACAACAACAGAAATGAGGTTCCTGAGAAGAATACTCAACGTATCAAGAAGAGATAAGATCAGAAATGAAGAAATCAGGACTAAAGTAGGGGTTAAAGCTGCTCTAGATTTTATTAGAAAGCAGCAGGTCAAATGGTTTGGCCATGCAAGTAGGCTACCAGTCAACAGCATGCCACAACAAGCAATGATGTACAGACCAGATGGAAACAGAGGAAGAGGCCGACCACGTAAACGTTGGACGGAGGGAATAACAGAATCCATGGGAATGTCGATATACGAAGCCCATAACCGGGCACTCTCACGAAGTTTATACTTCACCTCGACACCGCAAGGTACAAGAGGAACATGATGATGAGATGAGTCCTATACATTCTTATAGAGTCTGCCAAAGGCCGCGCTGGTCTTGGAGATTCTTGCATTCACTTCATCATCAATTGTGACAGTGCTGCCAAGATAGGTGAATTTGTCCACAACACTTAGACTATGACCATTCACTTTGATATTCGGCACAGTGTGATTATTCCCTGGAGCTGGCTGGTACATAACTACAGTCTTCTCCAAATTGATATTGAGCCCAAAGTTGGCACAGGCATGTGAGAAAGCTGAAACATTATGTTGCATGTCTGCCTCTGTTTTGGCGTATAGGAGCGCAATCATCAGCAAACAGGACCTCTCTGACGGTGTCGCTGTTAATTTTGGTTTTAGCTTTCAGCCTTCTGAGATTGAATAACTTTCCATCCATGCGGTAGGTGATGTCTATTCCAATGTCGTTGTTCTGGAAGGCATTCGTCAACATAGCTGAAAACATGAGGCTGAACAGTGTTGGCGCCAGGACACATCCTTGCTTCGCTCCATTGGTGACAGTTCACCATTTTCCTGTACTCTTGCCTGCATGCCATCATGAAATAGCCGCACTATTTGGACAAACTTTCGTGGACAGCCATATTTTGCCATAATCTTCCACAGTCCTTCTCTGCTGACTGTGTCAAAAGCCTTGGTAAGGTCAATGAAAGTGGAGAACATTTCGCAGTTTTGTTTCTGACATTTCTCTTGCAGCTGCCTTGCAGCGAAAATCATGTCAACAGTTCCACGTTCTTTTCTGAAGCCACATTGACTCTCATGAAGAAGACTATGATCGAGATGGGCCGTGAGGCGATTGAGAAGAATTCTGGCGAGTATCTTCCCTGTAATTGAAAGCAATGAGATGCCTCAGTGGTTGTCACAGGATTGGCGAAGAAGAAGAAGAAGAAGAAGAAGAAGAAGAAGAAGAAGAAGAAAGATAGAAGAGAAGAAGAAGAAGAAGAAGAAGAAGAAGAAGAAGAAGAAGAAGAAGAGAAGAAGAAGAAGGAGGAAGAAGAAGAAGGAGAAGAAGAAGAGAAGAAGAAGAAGAGAAGAAGAAGAAGAAGAAGAAGAAGAAGAAGAAGAAGAAGAAGAAGAAGAAGAAGAAGAAGAAGAAGAACAAGAAGAAGAAGAAGAACAAGAAGAAGAACAAGAAGAAGAAGAAGAAGAAGATAAAGCATATGTGATTTCCTTTTCAAATATTAATTTTAATTACCTATGAAAAGCTTGCTTACTAACAACAGTGGTCTTATGTAGTTGTTGGCAACGACAGGACGTTTGTCTGACTAGCACAATTCAACTCAGTCTCATAAAACTGGTACCGGGTAATCTTTAAAAGGCAATGACAAAGAGAAAATCATAATGGGAAGACTTCGTAAGAAAATGGAAGAAGAGATTAATGTGGTTCAAGCTGGATTTTCAAGGAAGAGGAACAAGAGATCACATACTCAACATGCGTTTAATAATAGAGAAGTACAGAGAATTTAATGTAAACCTATTCTCATGTTTTTTGGATTATTCAAAGGCATTTAACTGTGTACAACATCAGAAACTTTGGGAAATCATTAGTAATATGGGCTTTCCATCACATGTAGTACAACTCAAAAATATGCTCTATCTAGACCAACAAGCAGCGGTTAGAATAGATGGCGAGACATCAGATTGGTTTGACATCAAGCAAGGAGTGCGTCAATGCTGTGTACTGTCCCCATATTTGTTTAACCTGTACGCCGAAAATATAATGCGAAATGTCAGAGATGATATAACCAGGGAGCATATGATGCCCTAAACATTGGTGGTCATGAAATACCAGAGATTCGGTATGCTGATGATATAGTATTACTATCTACATCATAGAATGGTATAGAAAATCTAATAACCTCAACCCAAAGGAATAGCGAAAATCACAACTTATATCTTAACATAGCAAAAACAAAAATAATGCATACAGATAAAACGAATATGGAGACAAAACTATATGTTAATGAGGAAAAATTGGAGGTGGTGGAAAATTTAGAATATCTTTGGTCATTGATTACCAACAATGGTGACACAATGAAAAAAATTAAACAAAGACTATATATTGCTCTTCAAATACTAAAAGAACTGAATAAATTATGGAAAGGGACAGATAGAACTACAAAAATTAGATTTTTATGAGCATGCATCTTTCCCATGCAACATGCCTGTGAGACCTGGACACTTACTAAACAAGCTGAACAGCGCATAAATGCCTTTTAATATAAATGTTATAGACGGGTTCTAAGAATATCTTGGACAAAGAAAAGAACAAATGCATCCCTACTTCAAGAGCTAAATATTGAAGAGGGTTGGCTATTAAAGACGATAAAACAAAGAAAATTGAAATATTTTGGTCACTTGAAACTGTCATGAAAGTTTGGAGAGAACAGTAATGGAAGGGTATATGCCTGGGAAGACAGGAAGAGGAAGGCCAAAGAGAAGATGGGTGCAGAATGTGGCGGATGGTCTCCAGATGGGTGTGTCAGACGCGGGACATCTTGCTTATGATCGAGAGGTTTTCCAGAAGGTTGTAATAGGAGCGAGGTTCTGCAAAGGACATGCTACTGAATGAATGAGAAAGAGAGATTGTCACCCATATTGTTATGCTTGAACAAGTATACATGAAATTCTAACACAGAATATCCCGTGGGCAATACCTCCCATAGGTTTAGCTTTTATTTAAAAATAAGCAAACAGTCATTCATATTTATATGCATACGCATTCGGCCATATTCACTTGATTGGCAGCCTTGTGGATCTATTAGTAATACATGTGTGGCATGCATAATTCTTTAACTGGGGGAATGCAAGAAGACGTGGCTTAGAAGTACGACACCTGCCTCTCTCACCAAACATGCAGGATATCCTGTTAGAAAAATATTTGACAACATAACCAAGGCTGTTATAACTCCCTTTCTCACATGACTCCTGGGTAGTGGATCAAGTACCTAGCCATATGTGATGAGAATTGCATGGACATGTACACTGACAGTAGTAAAGATGGATAACACAATATGACTGTCTCAATTGTCTGAAAGACATGTTTATGTAATCTACACAATATGAAATAGCAAAGCTAAAAGAAACGTAAACATTAACATCCATTATACGAAATAACAACTGACAATATATATCCCAGTTATAACACAGATGGGTTGGACAAGATAATGGTGGTATAAATGTAATCATTATAAAGGATACTGTTGTTATAAATGCAATCATCATGAAGGATATTGTTGATATAAATACAATAATCGTGATCATAATCATCAAGATCATTGTTGTCTGATATAAGTGTTCATGCTTCTCCACATCTTGCGATGTCCAACAGCACATAGCAGTTTGTGCGCTGACACTCTACTGTACACAAGGCTGTCAAGAATCTTCTCTTGCGGTGACACTCTAATGTACACAAGGCTGTCAAGAATATTCTCTTGCAGTCTACCTGTATTGCTCTTTCCGCAGATCTTTCCACCTGTTACAACGTATTCCAATTGCACTCTTCCCACGTGACCAAAAATGTTGACTGCATCTTTCTGATGTTTTGATAAGCTGTCTGTGTGTCTTAGCCTCTTTCAAAACATGTAGACATTTTGGCTATCCACGGATTTTCGGCATTCTGATGTAAAATCACAGCTGCGGAATTACATTTTGCTTATAAATGCAATATTATACAACACAATACATCTTAAACAATTCTTTGACATTTGGAAATTACAGGCTGGATTGAAAAGATCAATGTCCTTTATAATTTCTTCTCACAAAAGAATTTGTGTATGCTAGAAGAGGAGACGGCATCACCTACTAAATCTCTTGTCGCTTGATTTACTATGTTAGATTTTTGTGTTAATGTACAGTTACAATCTATGACTAGGTTTTGAGCTCATTTGATTGTTTTGATAATTGTTGCCATGTTTATTTCCAGGAACAGAAATGACAGAATTGTCTGAGCGGCTAAATTATGACAGAGAAGTGATCAGAGTTTGGTTCTGCAACAAGAGGCAAGCTCTGAAGAACACTATCAAGAAATTCAAACAAGATGATCAGTAACAACTGCTGAACAGTTTCATGTTTGAGCGAGTACATTACTGTGCAATACATTGCCAAAACTGAATAATCTTAGAAACGTGTCATGTCCAGACTTTACCTTGTTTTTGAGGGACAGTATATTATAATATGCTTAACTTGGGGGTTAAAACGTGTCATGTCCAGAATTTACCTTGTTTTTGAGGGACAATCTATTATAATATGCTTAACTTGGGGGGTTAAAACGTGTCATGTCCAGAATTTACCTTGTTTTTGAGGGACAATATATTATAATATGCTTAAATTTGGGGGTTAAAACGTTAGTTTCATGTCCATTACAGGACATCGCAATGAACCCCAGCATTTATTGGCTGTTTGTGCTTTTCCGTTCAAATTTCCGTTCAGTAGTTACCAATTGCCGATCTCCCTGGCGAAGAAGTTAAGGACGCTGTTCATTATCCCGTATACCCACGTGCGAAACACAGCTGCGCGAGATTCGGCAGCCGATCGCGTCGCGTTGGTTTCTTACGGAAAGGTGTGTGAGCCGGTCATTCAGAAAGCAATAGCAAACTACTGAACGTAAAACTTGCCAAGACATCAACAGCAGCTGAAAAATGCTGGTGTTGACTGCAATGACCTATAATTAAGATATGCACCCAAAAACGTTACCCATTGCTTTCTGAACAGCTGACACTCATATCATTGTAAAAAGCAAATGAAAGTGACCTACCCCCAAATCGCCTGCGGCAGACTTTGAACCTGGACGTCGGGATTCTGAAACTGCACTCACTAACCCTAAGCCACAGAAACTGTGCGGGGTAGTCGTATATTTGATGCATACGTTTAATACTTTAAATTTAGGACTTTTAAAAAACATGTCACCTTTAACTAAGAATTGTCTGCTTATTATTTAAGCAGTGTAATTATGTAATAATTCTAGCGTGTGGTATAGGTTTGTTTTTATATAGTTAGTGCTTTGTAACTCATAACAATTTGGACATGATCTTCACAAGGGATATCAACTTAACGCTGCCCATGTACTCCAGTTCCTACAGACTTTATTATCAGTGTTTTTATCTTTAAGTTGCCATAAACAGTGAATAATTAATAAATTATTAATTACGGTCTCCCTAGCCTAGGCGTTAACGTCTTTCTCCGTAATCCCGTATATTCTCGGAGTAACGTAACCTGCGCGAGAATCGGTAGCGGTTCTCGCCGCTGCGGTAACTTACGGGGTATGTCAGCCGGTCGCTCAGAAAGCAACGGCAAATTATTGAGCGTAATCTTGCCTAGTACATCAACAGCAGCTGAAAAATGCTGATGTTGACTGCAACGTCCTGTAAGAGATATGCAAAAAGAATTAATAAAAGGTCAGGAATATCCTACTTTTATTCTCAAACACAGATAAGTGCACACACACTAACATACAAATACACACATTTAAATGCAACAGTTATATGTGTTAAGGGGGTAGGTACAATCCACCATTCCTGTTTCCGTGGGTTTGTGTCAAACCTTTTGTGCCCACTCAGAAGCCACTGTGCCAACCTTCTTCTCTTCTTCTTTTTGAGACCACACCTTTCATAATCACACCAACGGGCGAGTTCTCATGATGAGCTCAGCCATATTTTGCCGTTTCATACAGCTGGAAGTTTGGTATTTATTCAGTGGTATATTCTTATTTGGGCATATTTTTATGCACAATTTACTTCCTATAAAAGATCATGGGCTTTATCTGCCCATGGCTAGACATTTTAATAGTCTTTCAGGGGCATTAACTGTATGGCCAACTTTTAGCAGTTGTATACTCTTGTTGTATCATGCCTGTGAGACCTTGACACTTACTAAAACTAAACAATCTGAACAACGCATAAATCCTTTGAATATAAATTTTGTAGAAGGGTTCTAAGAATATCTTGGATACAGAAAAGAACAAATGCGTCCATACGACAAGAGCTGAATATTGAAGAAGGCTGGCTACTAAAGACGATAAAACAAAGAAAATTGAGATATTTTGGTCACTTTAAACATCATGAAAGTTTGAAGAGAAAAATCATAGAGGGGTATATGCCAGGGAAGAGAGGAAGAGGTCGGCTAAAGAGAAGATGGATACAGGATGTGGCAGATGATCTCCTGATGGGTGTATCGGATGTGGGACATTTTACTTATGACCGAGAAGTTTTCAGGAAAGTTGTTATGGGAGGAGGTTCTGCAAAGGACATGCTACTGAATGAATGAATGTTTTATTTTAACAAACACAAACTTGTGTACAGGATCTCCTGGTTTTCATCGTTACCCTAGAACAGTGGTTGTCAACCGGTGGGGAAACCCCCCGTGGGGGAATTTTAGGGTTTCCAGGGGGGGGGGGGGGGATTAAGATTATTTCAAGATCGCGTTAATACAAGAACCGATTACTTGATATTGTTTTTCCCGTCATACTGTACGGTTCTGTACGTCTCACCCTTCTGAAATTCAATTTTTAAAGTAAATAGACCCACAAATCATGTTTTATGTGAACGTCTAGATTTGTTTTAGTATGTGCTATTAAATTTAGCTTCCATTATTACATATACTGTGTAGGGGCGGGACGGGATTTTTAGGTAGGAAATACGAAAGGGGGAGGGTGACGTTCTAAAAATATGGTGAAGGGGGGCACGTGCCAAAAAAGGTTGAGAACCACTGCCTTAGAAGGTTAGGTATCTTATCTGACTATCCACGAAATAAAGGGCTGTGTGATTTTATTAGAAACCAATGGTACTTGCACAAATTCCCTGCCTCATGCAGGAATCGAACCTGGTAATGTCTCAACCAAAGACAGACACTAAAACCTAACTACCAGACCACTACAAACAGCCTCACTCATGGGAGATGCAATGCGTATGATGTTATGTTTGTGTAATGTAAATGACCACTTGTCATACCATGAGGTGTGTTGGATTTATGTTGCAGGCCACATATTATTAGTCTGATCTGCTCTCAGTGGGTGATGTGGCCAACACACTTGTCACCTTTACTTCCACAAAAATATCCTGGTACCAGTTTTAGGATGGATTAACTGGGCTAAGCAAAATATCCCCACTGTGAAGGGGACTCATACACATGCCCACAAAGCAGGCAGGTAGGCATGCTAACAACTACACTACCACATGTCACTAGCTTGTTATAATTATACTGGTTTACAGAGAATTAAATACCCATTACAGAGGCAACTGGTCCAAAAGAGCCAGGTGCTTTGAATTTATATGTGGCTGCAGACTATCATGGTAGCATGCAACATAATTTTCATGGTAAATATAATGAAAAAATATGGGTATGCATGGATATGACAACACAAGGAAATGTTTAGTAAATTGTTAGTTTAAAATATAAGCAAAAATTAACAACCTGCAACCCGATTAATTGACCAACGATTATAAATAATGATTTAATACTCCTTTAAATTCCAAACAAAATTGCCTTTTATTTCCTTAAAGTTATTTAAAGTTACTTTGTTCGCTTTTAATCCAAGTGTCCAGGTTTTTAATTTGTTCTCCTCTTTCTTCCTGTGTGAATAGTTTAGGATGCACACATTCTTTCAGAACTGGTAATGACTGTGCACAACAGACAAGATGCACACAGTCATTCAGAACTAAAGATGACTGCATGACAGATAGTCATCTTATTTTTTCAAATATGTTTTATTGTGGTCTTAATGACTGTTAATAATACTATTTCACTTTCTTGTGAGTAAAGTCATACATTAGAATCTTAAAGATGAAATTTTTTATGTTTAAGAATATTACATTTTGTTACAGCATTCAAAGCAAAAATTTAAAATGATGAATTAGTAAATTACACTAAGGTCGTTTTGTTTCCTAGAAAAACAACCCACGAAATATTACTGGAAGGCCCCGCTATACGTCGCTTCGGTTTACGTCGTTTCGCTATAACGTCGTTGTTACAATGTGACATAACTGCACTTCACGTCGCTACGTTCCGCTATAACATCGTCACCTGTGTATACACCTGTATAGTGTTTCGCTATACGTCGTTTCACTTAAAGTCGCGTTTTCCAAGATCGTAACCCCGACGTTAACCGGGGCCTTCCAGTAGTCTAATTAGTTTGAAAAATTGGCAACAGGAGCAATAGTTTCTTGACATGTTGAACTAATGCCCTCACTGAAGATGAAACTTCACGGTCATGAGTCTCTGAACAAATGGAATGTTATTATCCAGTTATTGTTTTCTGAAACAAACACACGTGCATACATCTTCAACGGATTTATATAAAAATATAAAGCTAGTGAATGTTCAATAAAAATACATCAACTAATTTATATAAAAATATAAGCTGGTGAATGTTCAATAAAAATACATCGACTAATTTATACAAAAATATAAGCTAGTGAATGTTCAATAAAAATACATCAACTAATTTATAAAAAAATATAAGCTAGCGAATGTCCAATAAAAAAAATAGCTTGCACGGGTCTTTGTGGCACAGTGGTTAAGCAGCCTGCCTCTCGCCCTGAAGGTTGTCGATTCGATTCTGTACTCCGTCATTAGGTTTGCGAATGCAATTTTCTCGGAGACTTCAGGGGGGTCGTCGCTTTAACTACAGAGTTTGTGCTTAGTATGACGCTTTCTGTCCTGTGTAAAGAGACAGTGCCATATCGGATAAACCCTAGCGCGATGAAGTCGACCCTCTCGTTTTTAATCGTTAAAAATACATGATATATGGATCTGCACTCTTTGCTTTCATTGTTATTTATACGTACATATTATTACATAACAATTGTTATCAATAAGAAACGTGTGCTTTACTGGTATATAGCTCTGAATGTTCTATTTGTCTGTTTTCTTTGTATCCATTTCATTCCAAATAGTACTTTCATCTATTGAGCTGTGCTGTCAAAGTCGTTTTAATTTCCTTTTCTCCTCCAAAAGTAGGTCATTTTATTCAATTTTTAATATACAGGAAACTATTGTTCTATCATTTTTGTTTTAAAACTCATGGATAATTTATGTATATTCTGAGTCGTCATTTGAAATGTTTCATTTGTCTCCTTGCAATTTCCATAGAATTTGTTAGAAATTAGTTTATAAAATTCTTAAGATTCTAGCATTCATGTGGTTATGAACAAGAGGGTTCATAAATGGTTCTATCTCAGTTGACAGCATCTGAAAGATGCTAAGTGACATTTTGAATAGGGAATTTTCAGGTTTTTTTTTCCAATTTCTGTGTCGTCTTTATGTAACTGATATATGTCACTTTATAATGAAGAAAGTAGTGGAAATAAGCAGTGTCATTGGTATAGAATAATGAAAGCACCAGTAGTAGGTTCAAACATACCAGACTGGAAGTAAACAATTATAATGAATCCCATGGAATCAACAAGACTTCTAGCACATATGAGAGCAAGAACATCATCAAAAACTATGTGGATAAGAAGAAAAAGACAAGCATGTAATCAGAAAGAGAATTACAAATAATGAGGTGAATAAAAATAAAACCACTGGAAAAAGTAAATGATAAAAATGTACATAATTAACATATGATATTAATGTGATAGAAATTTAAAAATCTAATATATAACAATACCTAAACACTAAAGGTATCCATGTTATTGAAAAGATGGAAAGCTGAAAGTAGTAGCAGCTAACAAAAATTAAGCAGCTGGATAATTTACACTTAGCTTGTGTTATATTGCCACACAGCAAGGGAACGACATCATTACAAATAAACTGGCATTTAAAGATGAATAACAACAACATACTTGTTTTTAGTGACAGAAATGGAGGAGCGGCTGGCCGAGTGGCAAGAACGCCGGACTCTCATTCGGGAGACCCGGGTTCGATCCCCCGGTAAGGTGTGGGATTGTTTTCTGTCGGGGGCAAAAAGAAAATCCTAACCTGCACAGTTCGCGGCGACTGCACTAGCCAGGCGGCCTTAATTCCTCTGGCTCAAAAGACCCCTCTGCCATACACCGCAAGGTACTATATTGGCAGTAAATGACAGTTGACAGTGACAGAAATGAATGTTCGGATTTATTCTGTAATTTTGCTGCACATACTTAATATAACGTACTGCTGGCTACATCAGTTGATGCACATATTGCTGATATTGTGTATGCGTGTGTTTATGTGCATCAGTAAGTACAAGCTTATGTATAATATTGCACACTGATATGTAATACACCAGCTCCTGCTTGCAATAAACAAAATGAGTGGAATTGCATGTTCAATTTGAGATTTACTAATATTTCAGGAGGACAGCATGGCCGAATGGATAAGAACGAGTGTTCTCAAACATCCGGTGTGCTGATGCCAAGGTAAGGAGTTCAACCTCTACACCGGACAGTTGGACTAAAATGTTGACCTCTCGTTCTTGACTTGGGGATGTAGATTACAAGTACCTTTAAAATTGCAGTGGGTTCGCCTGATGGCGAGGGACACTGTTAATAGGGAAAGTTAATTCACACCCAAAAATTTAGTCCAGCACTGCTACAGTAGAAGTAGGGTGTATGAACTACGCTTGAGTTCAAAGCGAGCGAGCGAGCGCCAAAAAAAACTAACATTTCAGACAACAGTCAAGCACTTCGGTGATGTTCTTACCGGTACTATCCCGAGTTACATGGTTATCTATGCTGACAATGACCTTTTCTTGTTTCAGTTTCCTCATTGGAAACCTTCCTTCTTTTGATTCCTCTTCAATGATATTGGTATGCGGTAACTCATTTTACGTTTAGCCTAACATGTTTTATAAATGTATTTAATGTAGATTTATCTCATCATTGCTTAGGATAACTAAGAAACAGATCATTCACGTAGGTAAGAGAATTTGATCTTTTTGTTGCAGGGAGTCTTTTTACTTAAACTTTGTAGCTGTCTAGAGTAGGAGATAAAGTCATAATTATTATAGCATGGGTTAATAGTGTAGAATTTAAGTGTAATAGAATTATTTTTAGAAAGAAAAGAAATACACACAATCCATTGCCAAATTTGACCAGAAGTCAGTTGGCTAAAGAAGAATATTAAACTAACACTGACCTGGTGTCATCAGCTGCTTCTAACTGAGAGAGATACTGATGGGATCCAAGCACTTATGGACTGAATGGTTTGATGTGTAGTGAGGATGATCTGTTGACTAACTATAACTATCAATGGATCTCCCCCCCCCCCACCCCACCCCACCCCGTTAAAATACAGACATTGTATAGCAGACACGTTCATGTAATGGTTAGAATGTTACAATGACAATGGCGAGAGCTCAATCGGACAAGGGTTTGATGTCAGCTCTCAGCGTTCACTACTGGAGGATAAGACATTCTTGCTTGCATTTAGGCCTAAATAATGAGGTAGTCTTAAAACTTCACATACCCACAACATGCCCCTGCGATAGGACTTGTTTCCCTTTGTTTTACCAGATCTGAATATTGAAGAAAACTGACACATAAACATTAGCATGTCTCAGAAACATAAGTACTGTCTTCTTCTTTAGGTTCCTGATCCAGAGCACACTTTGGTGACTTGATTCTTCCATCCTCTATCTTTTAATATTTTGGTGAAACTCATCATCATCAAGTGCCGTGCCGGCTGGCGTAGGCGTTCATGGCTCTCCACAGATCTCGGTCTTTGGTTTTCTGGATCAACTCTGCTGCTGATACTCCTCCGTGCCACCGTCTCAATCCATCCAGCATCATTTCTCTTGGTCTGCCTCTGCCTCTCTTCCCCTCGATCTTTCCAGTTGCCACGATGTTCTCCAATGCCTCTCTTCTCATTACATGACCAAAGAAAGCTGTTTGTCTCTGTCTTATTGCTGTATATAATGTTCTAGTTTCATTAGCCTGTTTCAGGCAGTCGTCGTTAGTTACTCTAGCAGTCCAAGGAATTCGCAACATTCGTCTCAGGAACCACATCTCTGTTGTTTCTAATTTCTTCTTAATGTGTTCATTTACATTCCAAGATTCACTGCCATACAGCAAAACTGGTTCTACATAGCATTTCAGCACTCTCTTTCTTACATTCAGTGATAGTGACTTATTGCATAAGATACTCTTCATTTTCTTAAATGCGGCTTTTGCTTGCCCTATTCTGTTCCTAATCTCTGTTGTACATCTTCCATCTGATGTTATAAGTGCCCCTAGGTATCTAAAATTATCAACTTGGTTAAGGATTTTCCCTTCTATTTATATGTCACATTTTGGTGTCACCATTTTCTTTGATGTTACCATTGTTACTGTTTTCTTGATATTCAAGGAGAGTCCTTTCCTTGCACTATCTGTTACTACAACGTCTAATAATTGTTGTAGGTCTGTTGAATTATCCGCCACCAATACTGTGTCATCTGCATAGCGTATATTATTTATATTATAACCTCCAACTAGTATTCCTACTAGTGATGCTTATATTATTTGATACCCAGCTCTTCGCATACATCGTTCTCTGTTTTCCTCTGCCTCTCTTCCAGGCATTTTCTGACATAAAAAGACTGTCTGTATGTGATCTTTAATTTCTCTTTGTCTTTTACTTATAATTTTGATGATTTTTTTATACCTCAATTTGTTTTCTTCTTTGCACTCGGTGTGTTCAACATTCTTCTCAACCACCACATCTCCACATCCTTCACTTTCTTCATCTCTGTATTACTCACTGTCTATTATTTGCATCCATACAGATACAAAAGAAGTCTAGTACGCATCACAATGTTTCTACATTTCATGAGGTTGCCCATTCTTGTAAAATAATCTGTACTATGGCTACATCAAATTTAACAGTGATTAAGAAAGAGTAATATTGGAGAGCATGGCTCTTGAAAGATGAGGCAGGAGTCAATCAACGCAATGGTGGCCACATGACGTTAAAGGCGTGCTGGGAAACATGAGCTGCATGATTATTATTGGTCCATATGGTAATGTGTTATTATAGAATGGGTTAATATAACAATCTGTCTGGGACATAAGGGGACACAGTAATAATTACGATAGAATGTGTTAATATAAAAAATATTCTGTGACAGATGGCATCAAGTAATGAGGATAGAAAAGATTAAAGCAACAACTGTAGGGTACAAAAGAAGTTGAAGCAATCATTCATTCGTTCAGTAGCATGTCCTTTGCAGAATCTCGCTCCCATAACAACCTTCCTGAAAACCTCTTGAACATACGCTAGATGTCCCGCATCCGATACACCCATTTGGAGATTGTCCGCCACATTCTGCGCCCATCTTCTCTTTGGCCTTCCTCTTCCTCTCTTCCCAGGCATATACCCCTCCATTATTGTTCACTCCAAACTTTCGTGACGTTTTAAGTGACCAAAATATTTCAATTTTCTTTGTTTTATCGTCTTTAATAGCCAACCTTCTTCAATATTCAGCTCTTGAAGTACGGATGCATTTGTTCTTTTCTTTACCCAAGACATTCTTAGAACTCGTCTATAACATTTATATTCAAAGGCATTTATGCGCTGTTCAGCTTGTTTAGTAGGTGTCCAGGTCTCACAGGCATATGTTGCAATGGAAAGATGCAAGCTCTTAAAAATCTAATTTGTGTAGTTCTGTCTGTGTCCAATTCTATAATTTATTCAGTTCTTTTAGTCTTTGAAGAGCAATTGATAGTCGTCGTTTAATTTCGTTCGTTGTGTCACCGTTGTTGGTAATCAATGACCCAAAATATTCTAAATTTTCCACCACCTCCGATTTTTCCTCATTAACATATATTTCTTTCTCCATAGTAGTTTTATCTGTATGCATTATCTTTGTTTTTGCTATGTTAAGATATAAGTTGTGATTGTTACTATTCAATTGGGTTGAGGCTATTAGGTTTTCTATACCAGTCTGTGTTGTGGATAGCAATACTGTATCATCAGCATACCGAATCTCTGGTATGTCATGACCACCGATATTTAGGCCATCATATAGCTCCCTGTTTATATCATCTCTCACATTTCTCATTATATTTTCGGCGTACATGTTAAACAACTAGGGGACAGCACACATCCCTGACGGACTCCTTGCTTGATGTCAAATCAATCTGATGTCTCGCCATTTATTCTAACCGCTGCTTGAAGCAATTTTTTTTAAAATTCGCATATCCTTTTCAGGACATCGCTGTCAACAGCAGCATCTTTCAGCTGTCTGTTGATTTCTTGGCAAGATTACGCTCAGTAGTTTGCCATTGCTTTCTGAGCAATACCAAAGATAAATTAGGTTAACGTGATAACTATATGATACAGAAGGAGTTAGGTAACATTTCAACTTGTAATGAGTACATTGTTTGTACTCGATTTGTTTTAATGCTTACCTCTTTTAGTCGCAAGCAATGCATGCGATGTGATTCTCTCTTCCTCGATAAAACGAACCATCTCATCGGTTTACTTTTCATGTTTGGTCAGAACATGCTAAAAATCCTGGCTTTCTCACCGGTCACACCCTGTATATTTAGCCGATTTGGAAGTAATGAGTAATGTACTTGTGATTTTACACAGTGGTTTATTTTTCTATTTAAGTATCTGTTGTGAAACCTTCTGGAATCAGAAGAGTTAATGCGTGATCGCACTTTGTGCCACGCACCTCAAAATCTTTGATAATTGCTTCCAACACAGGCAAACAAAACAAAAAGCTATTACCATAAAATCGTGTAAGCAGCAAGTCGTTAGCATATCATCACTCTCATCACCAAAAAAGGTTTTCTTGCCAGTTTGACCTGTCCCATGCACTCTCATGGTCTAGGCGTTTGTGATGATTTTATATACAAAGCTAAAAAAATCAGTTGCCTAAAGAAAACTGAAATCTGGTGTGTGTTTTTGTTTTTTATATAAAGGGTAGTTGATCACAAGAGAATATGATGATTTCATTGGTGTGTAATGAGTTGAATGCATGAACAGTCAGGGAAGTCATTTTTACAATAATACAAGCAATTCTACTTGGAAAACTGCTTATGAAGCTTCGCTAAATTTATATTTTAAAAGTACTCATTGTTAACAACAACAAATATTCTATCAACACTACTTTTTGTGTGATCACATACATATGTGTATATTTTATAATGTATTTATGCATAAATGCTGTTACTGTATGTATGAACTGTAAATGCACAATAGGTAAGTCAATGAGTATACCACAGGTGGTATATTTCTAGATAGAAAACTAACCAAAACAACTGAAATTTTTCAAATACTAGGGAAGCTTGGTGTCATCTGATAAGCATTTTACTGAGCAGATCAAACCATTGGACAAATGTCAATACCATTGCGAACAAAAATATGATATAACCTCTCCACAGAACAAAGACTGGGCTGAATTTAGAGATTACGTTTTGCCCATGCAGCATGATCCCTCTGTCGGCCTGACTAGTTTACTCCAGAGTAAAGATAACACCAATACGTCTGGAATAAGACAAGCTGCACAAGCTGCCTGATCAGCAAAGCAATGCTCTAATTGTCCACTTATCGGAGTTTCCGTCCTAAACCAGTTGCCGACCAAGGCTTAGGGCCTAGTCTACCCTGCCATGACATTTGGTCTTCAGGTTGCATTGTTCAACTATAATTCCCACCAACATTATGCTATCAATGGCAAACTTAGACAATA
This sequence comes from Cepaea nemoralis, assembly GCA_014155875.1. Classification (NCBI taxonomy): domain Eukaryota; kingdom Metazoa; phylum Mollusca; class Gastropoda; order Stylommatophora; family Helicidae; genus Cepaea; species Cepaea nemoralis. The sequence goes on along the minus strand of JACEFZ010024953.1, from coordinate 109,601 downwards.
ACAATAACACATTGTCCCATCTAGAAATGTACCCCCACGGCAGTCTGTCAGAATTGCTCTCTCTCTCTGTCAGAATTGCTGCCTCTGTTTCCTGCTCTGTGCTGAAGGCGTTACGGGTGCAATTCGTAATCTCGCGTACCACGTTCGAAATACAGTTGCGGGTGATTTGGCAGCAGACCCCCTTGCGATGATTTTCATAAAATGGTATAGTATCGGCCTTTCGGAAAGCAATGGCAAACTACCGAACGTAAACTTGCCAAGAAATCACAAACAGCCAAAAATGCTGGGTTTGACTGCTGCGTCCTGAGCAGGTTATGCAACTAACTTTAACTTAACATGCCCTGGGTGAATTGAAACACAGAAATCACAAACAATATGTTGCACGATTTATTGCCTGGCATATTTCGCTACAACTCGTCAGGTGAATACTGCAGTGTTACATATCATATGAAGTGAACAAAGGAATTACACTTTTGCTGAAATACTGAAAACACATAGTGACTGATATTGCTCGATTGCTCCCAACAATGGTAACCAGGACATGTTCTGGGGAGTCAAGGTGACCAGCCTTATGGTGACCACATCGCCCATTGCGTGATGATTGGTCTGTAACATATAGGGCTAGCACCATATACCCAATACGTCCCATGGCGGTGAAGAGGGCCCTTTACTCTACGGACTATCTCCATTATAACACAGAAGGGAGGAACGGAATGTCACTGGTATAAATACAACACAATGCAATCATTAGTCTCTGTTATTGAAAGCTAAACTGTTTGGTGTATTGTGAATAATACGCAGATAAACTGAAGAATATAAATCATTTCAAAAAAGGACAGTTATACAAAACTCAATATGAAAAAATTATCTGTTTAAAGATTGGCACTGTTTTTGAGAATTCTCTAAACTGTGAGAAGTGTGGAATGAAACAAAGGTGAAAGGTTTATTGTTCAGCGATAAATCTCACAGTATCACTGTTTTCGTGTGTTAAAATGACAAATAGATGTGATATTATTGTTATTATGCTTGATCACTTTCTGTGACATTAAGTGCTGTGAATTATGAACTTCAAAAGCATTTTATTCCAGTTAACCACTATCTTTGCGTCTGATAATATTTCAGCCATACATCCATGCTAGAATGTAAGAGGGATTCTGCTGTACATATTCCTTCCTTCTCTCATCTATCACTTCACTTCTAACCTAGAAAGTGGAGAAAAGTACATGTCTGTGCTCTTGCATGTGTAACATTATGTGTAGATCCATGCTGGCTTGATGTGCCATACGCTGAACACAAGTTCAGGGTGTTTCTTCAAAATTTGAATCTTTACCTTCCCTATGGTTGTTATTGTGTATGCTGTTAACAGCGAATAATTAATTTTTTCATAAATTAGTTTGCATTTTGATTTGTGTTTCAGTTGCACTGTATTAAATAACTGTGGATATAATGCAACAGCCATGTTTCAAACGATTGTTTTATTGTCAAAAAGCATGTCATAAGACAATACTCTGATTGGTTGGTGAGATTTTGTGAGCTACTTCACGTGGTTTGGAGTGTATTATTCTAATAGTTAGAATTATCCATGTATTTCTTTCCATCTATATATTATGTTAGCTGAGTCCCATTTTCACCTCACAAAAGCAGTGTGAGTTCTGGCCGTTGATCGCTTCCCTTTATCTAGTGAATGGTTGAGACAGAAAAGTTTGTTAACTTTCATTGTTCAAGATGTTTTAATCTAAAATTCAGCTACCGATATTTATTATCTTGCATAAGCACCAAACCACTTGCCAGCCAATACTCTCATTCTTTGATCTCAAATAGATCGTGTGCAGAATCAGTTATCTTCCTTAACATCAATACGTAGCATGGATAGGTTCATAAATATTATATCAGTTTGGAAATAGAACGGTTTTTTTTTCCCAGCTTAATAATTAATTTTACTAGTAAAAAAACGGCACTCAGATTATATATTAGAATATATTCTGGGAGCCATAGTAGTATGGCTGCCCAGAAAAGTGATGAGAGTTCAATCCCAAGTGAAGGAAGGTTTTATTTTTCCCAACTATTTATTGCTCTAGCAAGAACCCATGTCTGTAAACTAGGTCCTAGTGATGTTGTTATTTTTTTGTTTTGAAAGAAAACAAAAGGCAGTAACTTCACCCATTTTACAGTGTACTTGATACAGTGTATGTGAAGGCTCCAACCCACCGCACAACGCCATGGCTGTGGGATTACCCCAACCTTATGTTTTAGTATAACTTACTCCATGCCTGCTGATATAGTGCTTTGTATACTGAACATATCTTCTGGCAGGTACTCTGAGAAATGCTTTTTGCTTGTGAGTGCACTACTGTAAGGGTCCAATTGTATTATTTTTTTTATTGCATCGTATTTAAATCCAGTTACAACAAACAGAAAGACTGAATTCTTTATTTGTCTTCAGTGTTTCAGTTGTCTTTCAATTACTTTGGATGTCTATATTTCTCCACACATTACAATTTTAATTTCTGTCCAAGTTTTTAACATTCTCAGGTGCTAAGTTTTGACAGATGTTGTGTATGTTATGAATTTTGTTGTTCGTTTCTTTTCTTTTTGTGCACTGCCATATTATTTGTATTGCAAAGAATTATAATGAGTAAACAATTTGCAAATACATAATTATAATGAGGTGTTTTGTCTCTCTTGTACATTGTTGTCATAAAAAGTGAATGTAGTTGCTATGTTGACTGTCAAAACAGTCAACTGTTATTACATATCAGTTGACATTAGTATGTATTGAACTGTCAGTTTTTGAAACGATAATAGAACATGTTATGCTAAAGCCAATGAAAAGTGGCCATGGAAAGAGAAAATCAGAAAGTATGATTGTTCACCTTATGAAGTCAGTTGTTGTTGTTGTTGTTGTTGTTGTTGTTGTTGTTGTTGTTGTTGTTGCTGTTGCTGCTGTTGATGCTGCTGCTGTTCTTGTTGTTGTTGCCATCATTGCTGTCGTTATTATTATTTTTTAGAATTATTTCTATTCAAACCTTGTTCACTGATGTAATACTGAAAGAATTATGGACTACTGATGACTTAGTTCCATCGATTGTATGCAAGCAACATACTTGTTCTGAACATGCGTGTGAGGTTTCCGTCTGGTGAATGGTAAAAACCTTAGTTGCTGTGAATATTTGCCATACGAGTACAACTTTTGAATTTAATGTGTTTTTTTTTAAATATTTCTGTTTCTTTCTTTGACCATTTTTGGCCGCATTTTCATGCCAATTAACAATGAAGCTGCAATATGTGTGACTTTGGACCAACACATGCGACTTCTTCCTGGCATTTGGCGAACTCGTTGACCTTCCAGTGTAGTGTTGTATGATATTCCACTGCTTCAGGGTGGTGGCGCAAGTTTCGTGCAACCATCTGCTGATGGTGCATCCCAACAGGTCTGTCTACAACAACCACGTGATTGTCGTTCAGCCCTCAAGGGAAGGCTGAACGTGTATTTCCCACTATCCAAGAAGGATTTCATAAATGCAGCGTCGACGCATGATGCTGTAGTTCTGGACTCACCGAAGAAATCATCACATTCTGCTCATTTCTACTTAGCCTCACTTCAATATATTGGGCTACCCTGCATTATGGTATATCCCTTTAGAGATCAATAGGGTGTAAGCCGTAGAATTGAGTCTTTGATGGCCTCCACAAAATGAGCAGATGGATCTCTCACTATGGGATCAACAGCTGTCATAACATACAATGATGTTTCAAGGATCATAGTCCTGATTAATGATTTATTCGCGTACATTAGTTTCATATGCGGGAGTCGAGGGAAATGAACGAGCTGATAAACTGGCTGGCTCTGCACCCCCTGCAGATGGCCAGCCCATAGATCGTGCCGATGTTATTAATGTCCTTAAAGACATGTTGAGAACAGAAGACTTTGACGTCAGTGAATCCACATGTCCAGGATGAAAGACTTGGGAGTAAGTATTGGCACGGCCAGACACGAGAGGTACATCGGGAAAACCAGGTGCCTCGTTAACCAACATAGAACTGGCACTATTAGCCACCGAACGCTGATGCATATGCTGGGGGGGGGGGGGGGTCTGAGCACCTATGGACCTTCCGGAGTGCAATGAGGATGCCCCAACTGATAACTGATTAGTTTCACGAAGAGCATCTTGTTCCTAGCAGGACACCAACTCTGGAAAGACATGCAGAGCAGCATTTGTTCCTTTTATTTATTGAAAATGTGCTGGCTTTGGGCATGCATCCGCGGATCACTGCAGTTTGGCTAGATTAGACTTCCACCTCGAGAATTTACACAAACGGCACTGTTCCAATCAGTGACCAGCTAAACATTGCTGCCACATAAATTACTCGGGGCAGTTAGAGTGGCAGATTGGAGACTGTGGGTCTGTCCTCTAATCTTGAGAAATGTGCATGTGGAGCTAGGTTTACTCTCACGGCACTGATTTCCCGTTTAGTAGGAGACATGTGAAGAATATATGAACTGTTGGATCATTGAATACTATACTCTTTCATTAGAGTTAGACATTGTATTGTCCTCGATAGACATTTCAACCAGTTTGCCAAAAGAGTGGGGTTCGTTTTTGATGACTATCAGTTACTTATGGCTGCGGATTATCAGGGTACTCATCTCGGAGATACCCTGCCATTTTTGGTTCAGGAATGTGATATCATGGTGTGAGACAAGGACGTCATACTTCTTGCAGAAGAGCCTCCTTTCATCTTGGTTGGCTGAGTTTATTTGTCTCGCTTTTTTGTAAGACTTGTTCAACGCACGATATCAGAAGGACAATAAATTAAACACACTTAATGGGAGGCCATAACAATTACAGCTCACAAATCATATAAGCAAAAGAGACAAATGAGATTAGATTAAGCAAATGATCACCCAGTCTGCCTCGATGGAACCCCAGTTGAACAGGTGGAAACATACATTTTAGGTAGCAGTTTAGATAAGAACTGCGGGAAGGGGTGTGTGGTAGAGATATTAAAACAAGAATATTAAAAGCAAGACAAGTTTTCGTAGAATTGGACAATATGTGGTCATCATCATCAAGTGCCATGCCGGCTGGCGTATGCGTTCATGACTCTCGGTCTTTGGTTTTCTGGATCAACTCCGCTGTTGATATTCCTCCATGCCACCGTCTCAATCCACCCAGTATCATTTCTTTTGGTCTGCCTCTACCTCTCTTCCCCTCGATCTTTCCAGTTGTCACGGTGTTCTCCAAATCCTCTCTTCTCATCACATTACCAAAATGAAAAGCTGTTTGTATCTTTCTTATTGTTGTATATAATGTTCTAGTGTCATTATTAGTCTCTTTCAGGCAGTCAATGCTAATTACTTTGGCAGTCCAAGGAATTCGCAACATTTGTCTCAGTAACCACATCTCTGCTGCTTCCAATCTCTTCCTAATTTGTTCATTTACATTCAAAGGTGTGTGGTAGGTAAACGAAATTATAATCTAGTACCAAACTTAGAATATTCAAATCTTAATAATAACCAGATCTACCTTTGTGAAACCACAAGACGTGGATTCATGCATAGAGAAAAATTAAATATAAACTACAAATATTCGTTCATTAACTTATGCTTGCGCAGAATCGACAGACTAATATCATCATCATCGATAAGCGTGGGCGGTCACGTTTCGCCATCTTCCACAATCAAGACTAACATTCATTCATTCATTCATTCATTCATTCATTCATTCATTCATTCAGTAGCATGTTCTTTGCGGAATATCGCTCCCATTATAACCTTCCGGAAAACTTCTCGGTCATAAGCAAGATTTCCCGCGTCCGATACACCCATCTGGAGATCATCTGCCACATCCCGCATTCATCTTCTCTTTGGCCTTCCACTTCCTCTCTTCCCGGGCATATAACCTCCATGATTGTTCTCTCCAAACTTTCATGGCGTTTCAAGAGACAAAACTATTTCAATTTTCTTTATTGTATAGTCTTTAGTAGACAGCCTTCTTCAATCTTCAACTCATGTCGCATGGATTCATTTGTTGTTTTCTTGATCCAAGATATTCTTCGAACCCGTCTATAAGAGTTATATTCAAAGACTAACATAATATGACAGAATCATTCATGTGGAGCTTAGGAAAAGAACAAGACAGATTTTGGCAAGTCAAGGGGTAAGGGAAAGTCGCTGGCGATGGACGGGACACGCTTTGGAAATAAAACTGAGAATAGTACACCAGAGAGTCTGTTCACTGGAACCCACGAGGCAACAGAAATAAAGGAACACCTGAAAATGCACGGAGAAGAGAACTAGAAACAGAGATAAATTATATTGGTGTAAACATGTGCGAGTGGATGGAGACAGCAAGAGACAGGACTCTCTGGCGTGAGCTGGCTGAGGGTCTATGCACTCATTGTTACTACAGTGAAGAAGAAGAAATGAAAAGAATAATATTCAGTGCATAAATTAATGTACGAAAGGAAACATCTCAGAGTAACACCCCGTAACCTGCCATGCATGTTGCAAGAGGTGACGTGGGAGGGTTGCTGATGACGCTGGCTTTCCATGCCTGATTGATTGATTGATTGATTGATTGATTGATTGGTTGGTTGATTTAGGAATCGACATCACAGCATTCGGGGCATTCCCATAAGCGCTCCGTCCCCAACCTCAGCAGCCAGCGAAGAGTTCCAACACTAATAGTACCAGTAGCAATCTGATTATATGTCCGTCTCGCCTTTCCTCTGAGCGTTGAGCGTCGGCCAGATCCCCTCGTCACTCCTCGCTGTCTCATTCTTGCCAGACCATGGTAATCCATTTGCTCCTCCGAGGTGTGCACGTGCTCCCACTAGGCCGCAACCAAGTCTGCCTTGTCATGTATCAATACTCCACCAAGTTCTGCAGAGCCAGCCAATCTGTCCGCCTGTTCATTTCCCAGCACACCGGCATGCCCCGGAGAAAAGATCCAGGCGATGCTTGTCACCCGTGACCTGCGAAGCAAGCCACTCCGCACGAAGCCTGCCCGTCCTCACCCTCGTCAGCATGCTTTCTGAGTCAGTTACAATCACGATGTGTGTGTGTGTGTGTCGTATTCTCCATCCAGCGGAGAGCCGCAGTGACCGCCTCCACCTCCATTCTTAAGCTGGATGTTGTGGTATCATATGCCAGGCTCTCCTGCCCCAAACGTCGACCATTGGCTTTGGCTATGAACCCCCAGCCACTTTTCTCACCTCTTGACACCGAACCATCTGTGTAGATAATCACATCACCCGAGTGAGCATTGTCCTGAATTAGTTGCTGGATTTCCACTTCCGTGGCCCCTGCTGGCCACTCCCTGCACTCCCGGCTTAATGTGATTATAACTCTGCACAATTCTGACTGCTCCGCTGGCACTCTGACCCACTCCTCTCCACGCCTAATGTTCTCCAAGGGGCACACCTGTCTGATCGTATCCTCTGCCTGAGCCATCCATGATTTCCCTCTTATCAGTCGCTGACCCTTAACTGCGTCCAGCGCCTCATGCAGTGGGTGGTCTGTGTCTGCAGCTACTCTGAGGTATGCCTTCGCCTGCATCACCTTGAGCCTACCAGCAACACTCGGCAGACCAAGGATGTAACGCATACACACAACTGGGGTGTCTCTGGTGCATCCCAGAATGACCCGCATAGCTTCGTTCTGTATGTGCTCTAACTTCACCAGCTGACTCTCTGAGACAGTGAGCAGACCTAATCCATAATCAATTACTGAGAGGATCAAGTGCTGGTATAGTGTGAAAAGCATTCTCTGCTCTGTGTCCATTGCAGCCATAGTTTTAAGTGCACTGAGTCCCTTTTGAGATCTTGTCACAACCGTCTCTACATGGTCCTTGAAGGATAGGCTCCTGTCAAATGTGATCCCCAGATACTTCAGTTTGTTCTCTCTGCTGAAATTTCTACCATCTATCGCGAGGCTTGGGACATCCGCTCTCACAATCCTGTTGTCCAGAGAGCACCACAAAACAGCCGCCTTTTCCGGGTGGATGACAGCACTCATTTCAGTGCACCAGTCAATCACTTTGTCTACTGTCGCCTGTAGCTCCTGGGCTGTTTGCTCCCTATCTCTCCCCTGCCTATATGCAAGAATATCATCTGCAAATGTTAGTATTCTTCCAACCCCTGGTGCTTCTAGGTTTGCAATCTTGCTCGTATACACATTAAAGAGCACCGGTGAGACTCTCTATCCCTGCGGCAGTCCCGGGGTTAAAATATGTGGCTCTGAGGTCCATGCACCCAGACGGAGAGCAACCCGACGAGCGTGCAGGACGGCTGATATCCAGTTCACCAACCAGGGATTGACCCTCTTCTCCATCAGTGCGGTCATCAAAATATCATATCGAACTCTATTGTACGCATCCTCGAGATCAAGCGCTGCCGCCATCGTTTCTTGTCTACTCTGGAACCCCTCATAAACGTCAAAGGCAAAAGTGGCTGCATTTGACCAGGTATCTTTTCCTGGCCTGTAGCTCCCCAGGCCTCTTGGAAGAAGCTTCCCGCTTTCCAAAAACTCTTGCAGCTTGACAGCGACTATCTTCTCTAGAACCTTCCCAAATGTATTTTGAAGGGTGATGATTCTAAAGCCGCTAAGCTTTGACTGATCCTTGAATGGTTTTGGGAGAGGGATGAGATAGCTGTGCACCCAATCCTGCGGTACTGATGCTGTCCTAATGCTCTGGTTAAAGCAGTCGGTCATCTCCTCCAGGTCTGCATCGCTCAAACCCTTCATGTGGCCATACCTGACCCCATCGGGCCCTGGTGCCGTGTCTTTTGCCTTTTTCAAAATGTGTTTAACATCTTCCACCCGTATGATGTCTTCATACTGCATATTCTTCGTGGTGCCAGATAACTCCTCTCTAACTGCATCCCTGGTGTCCGCATCATTATGATTGGTCTGCTCTAAAAATCTCTGGAGAAATGCCTCCCCTTTCTCTTTGTCTGTTGTCACGCGCACACCATCATCTCTATAAATTGTTCCCACTGTCATAGGCCGATCTTTTCTCTGCATTTGCCTGTGCAGTTTCCAGAATTTTCGCAGTGTTTTATCATCTCCAGTCTCCTTCATGAAACATTCCATTTTGCCTTTTTGGCCTCTGCAGCACAGCGCTTGAAAACCTCCACCTTGTCTTTCTTGACATTTTCCGCTGTATTCACTTCCTCTCGTGAGCTTTGAAGTGTCTGTCGCACTTTCTTTAGCTGCTTCACTGCAGCTCTCTTTGCTTTCCAAGAATGGTCTACTTCTGGGGTCCACCATGGGGGCTGCAAAAAGGGAGTTTTTACAGTCCTGTTGCATGCCCCTTGCCTGAGGAGTCCAAGAAGACAATCGGTTCTCTCATACCGGAAGGTCTTGCGCGCTCTCCCAGCTATAACTTTCCTGGGTTTAGAGATCAGGACTGAGCATGGCATGTGATCACTCCCATGGTCATTCAAAACAGTCCACTTTACATCAAGGTCTGATGACTGGGAGACAAGTGTCAAGTCAATAGCTGTGTCTGCATCGTCACGCCTCATTGTCATTCTAGTCGGCCTACCATCATTTATGCAGACCACATCGGAGTCCACCATGGCATCCGCAAGGGCAATTCCCTGTCAATTTTCTCCACTACTGTCCCACTACTGTACCTTGCATTGAAGTCTCCACATATGAGTAGCCTATCACCTGGTAATTCCTCCAGTTCCTTAAGCCAGTCCCAATGTTCCTTTCTGACAAAACAGTCCACTGTGGCATATACATCTATGATGTTCCATCTTAAGCCACCAATCTCCATTTGTTTACCCTGGACCTCTCTTGCATTGTGATTCCACTGGCTCAAGTCAAGTACCACATGCTTCAATCCTTCCTTCATCAGCAGACCTTGTCCATGTCTCTTCTGTCCAGTAGGGTTTATATAACTGGCGCACCCAGGGCAGTGGAATTTGTCTGTATTTAGCTCCTGGAGCATGAGGACATCAAAATCATATATTAGTCTCTCCAATACAGGACCTCTCTGTCTGGCACTGCGACAATTCTTGTATCCCACTCTTACATAGTTGAAACCTAGTCTCTCCACTTTTCGTCTTGTCCTCCTGGCGCCTGCCCTCCTATTTCTATGCAATTTCCCATGCCTTAAGATAAAGAACAAAAAAGGTGACCAAGAGGAAAGGATGGTCTTTTATAAGAGGCATGGTGATGCGGAAAAGGCCGCAAAGAGTCCGGATTGCAGACTTTTCCTCTTCCTTTCACCTCGTCTGAAAAATTACAGCATCATTTACAGCTACAAAACCAAAATGGAAAGTAAACACGAATGGAATCCAGTGTTCAACACCCATAATTACCGGGATGAAAAGGAATGGGAACGCTGCCGGTCCAGACGTTGTCCCTTTAGAGTCTGTTACAACAATAGTGCATTTACATTTGGTTGCCTCCATATAAAAATCCATATCTCAGTAACCCCCCATTGGCACCTTGCCGTCTTGACAGACGATAGTTTGTGCTTTAAAAAGGCATAATAACTTTTAACTATGGCGGTAGCGAGTGTGACTGATAAGGCCAATTTGCGCTGTAAATGTCCGTTCACAGTGGGTGCATGTGACCACGTGGTCATTTCCACCATCATGCACCATCTTACGTCTCAAACGCTTGGTGTGTGACTTTTCTGCAATAATTTTCTCCTTTGACTTTATTCCATTTCTGATATTTGCCCTCCATGCAACACGTTCAGCGGCGACTTGCTCCCAATGTGCATTATCAATGCCTGTATCAATCATGTCCCGCTTACACACATCTTTGTATCGTAGTAGAGGCCGACCCTGAGATCTCTTACCCATCTGTAATTCACCAAAAAAGATATCCAACTGAGGGAAAATTATGAGATTTAGCATATAACCTTATCATCATGTCCACCCAAAAAAAAAAACATTTTGTTCTGGAGATTGTACAGCAGATTTCAATGTTTCTTTATATTTTTAGTTAAAATTAAGTTGCATGTCCTTCACAGGACGTAGCAGTCAACCCCAACATTTTCGCTGTTCATGATTCCTGGGCAAATGTTACGTTCAGTAGTTTGCCATTGCTTTCTGAACGACCGGCTCCTATACCTTTTTCGAAAAAACCAGCACCCCCGTGTTTCGAACCCTGGTATACGGGCTCACAAAAACGCGTTCGCAAGCCTTTAGCCACAGAGTCAGACATTAAGTTCATAATTTTAAATGTATTACACCGTCAGCCAGAAAATCAACGTTCAATGTTGAATATTCTCCGTGGTTCACGGGATTGGCTTTATTGCAAGAACCCCGCGCTGTTTAAACTGGGAGTGTTCAGAGGTGTCGTCAATGTGGGTTCTTTCATGAAACCTGATTTTATTTTATTTTTAAATCTTACCACTTATCGCTAACATCTGAATGTGTGAATATTGTTCAATGGGATTGAATGTGAAATTTTGTACACTTCAAAGCATCGCTATGAAGTTGTATACATATTTTTGTCAAGAAGCTGATCGCAGGAACCTCTTTTATACTATTACAAATTCCGAAAAAAGAACAATGCTTTTTAAAAGTCGCTTAAAAATCGACAGGGTCGACTTAATTGCACCGAGTTCTATCCCATATGGCTTGGGCTCTCTCCACAGCGCGGAAAGCGTCGCACAAAGCACGAACGCCGCAGCTCTAGCAGCGACCCAAAGGAGTCTCAGAAAAATTTAACTCGTGAACCGAAGGACACGGCCCGGAATCGAACCCACAACCTTTGGAGGCCGAGTCAAACGGCTTGACCACTTCGCCATGGAGACTCTTAAAATTATAAAAATTTTGGATTTTATATCCAGGATTAGCCAACATTATAAAAATGCTGGATGCCAAAGAAACAGTGACTGTATGAAAACTTAGGGTTTCGTTGAGAAAGAATAATAACATAGAGCTATCCAAAACAACTTTGTGGAAAATTATAAGGACATTAGGCTTCACTTTTAGAAAGTACAAGGGAGGTAGAAATATCCTTTGCGAGCAACCGCATTTAGGAGCCATGAGAAGCAGATACCTACGTGAAATAAGGGAAATGCGCAACGAAAATTATGGCATAGTGTATTTGGATGAAACGTGGATCAATGCGCACAACACAAGTGATAAGGAATGGCAATCAGTGGATGGACAGATAAAGCGATATGTGCCCAGTGCCAGTAGTATAGGACAGCTTTTGGTCATGGCCCATGGTGGTAATACGCATAATGGCTTACTACAGAATGCTGGACTCGTGTTCGTATCAAAGCATGCAGACAATAGGGATTATCATAATAAGATGAATGGTAATGTATTTAGAGATTTGCTCGAGAATACAGTGCTTCCATCCCTAGATAGACAGTCGTGTCCAATTATGAACAATGCATGCTGCTTGCTTGCTTGTGTTCGTTGGCTTAAGCTCCAACGCGAAGTCCTGTATGTCGGATGAAGTCATCCTGTTGTCCAACATCAGTGTGATGTCAGACAGGACCTGAAGTTTGCGTGAGTATCCGTTGTCCCATGTCTGGCTTATTGGTGTGCAGACTGGTGGTTCCTCGCCGTACAGGCAGACACTCTCCGACTTCGGAGGAATCGGCGATCCTATTGACTTCAGCCAGGACCCCGAAGGGACCTGTTGCCCAGGACGCTCGACAAGGACGCGTCAATAGGTCTTGGCCAGTATAGAACCTGGCCCTGGTGCCTTGGAAACACCTCTGCGTCCCATGAACAATGCATGATATCAATGTTGTTGCCCAAGAAGACAACATACTACAGCATCGACCACAAAGGGAGCAATACAGATATGGCTCCGAATGGAAAACGTACCATTTCCTGAAACATATTTCCAGCTAGAATTGTTGTCCCTTGTAAAACAGACACCAAAAAACAAGAAATATGAAATCGACAAGTTGATAGAAGAGCATCGTCATGGCTGTTTGAGACTTCCGTCGTACCATTCTCATTATTAACCCTATAGAACTTGTGTGGGCTAAAATTAAAGGACAGGTGGCAGCTGACAATACTATATTCAAATTGTCTGACGTCAAGATACTAACCTAGTCCATGCTATTAAATATTGATAAAAGTTAGTGGAGAAAATGTGAGAACCATGTGTTGAAATAGATAATATGACCATTAAAAGAACGGAAGCATACAAATACCTGGGTACAATCTTCAACTGCTCCAACATCATAAGGGAAGAAATACAAACTAGAATCAATTCTGGAAATAAGATATACTATGCACTACAACATCTACTAAAATCAAATGCGCTATCTCGTAACACTAAAATCACAATATACAAAACACTGATCAGACCAGTTGTGCTGTATGGCTCTGGGACCTGGAGTACAACGAAAGGAGACAAAGCCTTGTTACAAACCTTTGAGAGCAAAGTTTTAAGACTCATCTTTGGACCCATTAGGGGTACACAAAGTGGAGAGTGGAAAAGAAGAAGTAACAAAGACATTTATGATCTGTTTAAGTCCCCGCTAATCACTGGTATCATGAAGGCTAATAGACTACAATGGCTGGGGCATATACTAGAAAGAATGGAAGACAATAGAGAAACAAAACTTGCTTACGCGCAGGAAATAAATGACCGTAGACCCCGAGGTAGACCAAGAAGACGGTGGAGAGATAATATACTGTATATACAGACCCACAAGCACTTGGAATCAACGACTGACAAAAGAAGGTCAACCAGAGAGACGAATGGAGACGGATTGTATCTGCAGCAAAGAACCTCAATGGCTCGGAACGCTGAAGAAGAAGAAGAAGACTAGGTCTTATGCCATTACAAAGCTTATACAAGCCAAGAAAAAAGCCAAAACGCCACACTAATTTTTTTGTGCGCCAAATCTGTTTTAAAAAGCCAGGTTTGTCATATTTGGCGTTTAAAAAGCCAATCTGGCAACCCTGCTCAGGACGACGCGGGATTTTTTCAACTAAATAGGTCACGACCTAGAATGGATCTGAGACTGAACATCAGCGGTTCTCAAACTGGTGTTGGAGCTGGGTCACACACTATTAGGGTTGTGTGTGGTAACTGTTAGGTAGAAATGCCAGGTACCCGAGTGGAAGTGGTACATGAAACAACAACGAAAAAAGGGGGAGGGGCGGAGGCGGGAAGGTGGGCGGGCAACTGGAAGTAATGGAGATGTGTTAGTTATCTGAGAGTGGAAAACGAGGAGTCCCAGTGGATGTACTGTTAATGTATGAGAAGGTGCCAGTGAATGGGTGGGCCCTAGTAGACGAGTATTCTAGAGCAATGAAGTGTGTACCCAAGTATTATGATGACACTGACAAAACTCATTTTGTGTGTTCCTGTATGTTTGTACGAAGCGTGTCCTAAAGTCTGGGTTGACTGCTACGTGTCAGCGCACATACATACATCTATACACATCAACAAACATTCATCCAATAGTATACATACAAATGCATGGTACATATGAGAAAGGAGAGACAGACAGAGGGAGAGGGAGAAAGGTGTTGGTATATTTCCTGCAATACGCCACCTTGGGTATGCGGAGTAGGAAGGTCTACGAATACGAAGCTTCACTCATACTGTCCCCTATGAAATAGGGTCAGTAATGTTGATTGTTATACCACGCATTGTAGGATCATAAGATCGGACCCCCGGTAATACACATGACATGGGTGGGCCCAGTGAAATGAGATTGTTTATTCTTGCTGTGTGAGTGCATATCCCATAATAGAAGTCATGTAACGACGTATACCAGAGACAGCCCGGATGATGAATATACTGTGGGTGTGTTAACCACAGCTTCTCTCGTTAGAATTCATTGTAAGAGATAAAGGACATAAAGGGGTGTTTGAGAGACAGCACGGATGATGAATATACTGTGGGTGTGTTAACCACAGCTTCTCTCGTTAGAGTTCATTGTAAGAGATAAAGGACATAAAGGGGTGTTTGAGAGACAGCACGGATGATGGATATCATTCACTGGCACCTTCTCAAGCATTGATAGTACTTCCACTGGTACTCCTCATTTCCACTCTCAGATAACTATCACATCTCCATTACTTCCAGTTGCCTGCCCTACCTCCCCCCTCCACCCTTTTTTTTGTTGTTGTTTTGTTTAATGTACCACTTTCACTCAGGTACCTGAGATTTCCACCTAACCGTTACCACCCACCACCCTGATATCACCACACTGATAGTTTGTGTCCCCGCTCCGACGCCAGTTTGAAAACCGCTGATGTTCAGTCTCAGATTCCATTCTGGGTCGTGTCGTGAACTCGTGACCTCTTTGGTTGAAGAAAAAACATCCCGCGTCGCCCTGTGTTAGTACACAGCTTGCGATTCCGAGATAAGTATCAACCATTTTTTCAAGTTTTCATTTTCTCTTCATTGCTTTCATTTTTTTTTTTCATATTTGTATTCTTCTCATCCCGCCCTTATGCCTTAATGTATCACCGGAGAGTCTTCTCCGTGACTATATGTGTATGCATGTAATGTATTTCTATATTATTTGTTTGCTGATGAAGGCTAGTCACCGCAGCGTCCTGTATGTGTCTTAATCCTGTTCAGTAAAGCTGCATTACTTTGTGTTATTTAATATTGTTTAGGTAATTTGTGGAAGTCAACAGAAATTAAACTTGACATCAAACTTGGAATATTAAATTATATCGTTAAATGGATACTACAGTATGGGTCAGAATAATTGGGGGGATATGGAAGGAGCTGTTTGGGATAACTCACAAGGGCTTGTTTTAGGGTCTATACCCCCAGTTGGGAATAAAGGGCGAAAAAAGAAGTAGAACTTTAGCACTCCATTTTTCACTGTATTTAACAGCTTTTATTGGTGATTACTTTTTCCATCTTTCTAAAAGCTATTTCGTGTTGTGAGTACTCTTAAAATATATTTCCCTTTTATTATTTCGTTATATTTATCAGCTGATGAAACTTTTGAAAACACAAGGTCTCAAAACAGGAAGTGTAAGTAACGACAGCAGTCGCTTCCCTTTGTGCGGTGAACGTTGACGACAGAAATGATTGTTAATTTCGTCGTTCAAGATGCATTAGACTAAT
Organism: Cepaea nemoralis; assembly: GCA_014155875.1. Lineage (NCBI taxonomy): Eukaryota > Metazoa > Mollusca > Gastropoda > Stylommatophora > Helicidae > Cepaea > Cepaea nemoralis. The sequence goes on along the minus strand of JACEFZ010024953.1, from coordinate 93,553 downwards.
TTTCAACACTGAAATATTTGATAACAAGCAAAAACATCAATTATGTGCGAGCCAATGGACTCCTCTTTTGATTCGAAGATAGATGGTGTACAGAATCAATTATCTCCCCAAACTGCAGGAGGCAGTGCGCCCCAGACTGTCATGTCAAGCCCTTCAGTGGTTGATTCCTCGAACATTTCAAAACCCACTAACAACTTCACCCCATTATTGAGGCCTGGAAGCATGGGTACTGTGTAATTTAAGTGTTGTATCTTTAAAAATGGTGAACCATTCAGAAGTATGGTTGATCTCTTTCTTGAATACTTATTTATTACTTTGTTTACAATTTTCTAGTAACTGAAACTGCAAGCTTTTTTTTAGTTTTGTTTACATTCTTTGACACTATTGTAAAATAGTGTTTATGTTTGGAAGTGAAGTATCTTCACGAATGCAATCACTAGTGAAATCTTTCTATGTGAGAGTAAAACCCTTTGATAGTGTATAAGTTAACTACAAGTCAGTTCCAGGGAAACGTGTGAATTCTGTCTGCTATATTACATAACATTAAACACATGTCATTATAATAAAAGCACATGCATGGCCATGCCTTATTATCTATTATTATATTTGAGGAAGTGTGGGGGAGGCAGAGACATCTGGTAACATTATATAAACACTTGCCAGGCATTGCCTCATTGTCAAAACCTTCTTGTGGTTTTACATGTCAACAGGGAACAACATTCACTGATCTTATTTATGGGTCTCACAATCACATGATAAAAACAGCATTCAATAAATACACAGATGACAATTGTTTGTTAGGAATATATCTGTTTAAAGAACTGCTGGGTTTTATTATAAATTTATCATTTACTTCAGAGGAGATTGTATAGTTACTTTTTAAATTTTATCAAACATGCTCAATGGTGAGTGTAACCTTATTTTTATAGTTTATATAACATCTTCATCATGTTTTGTGTGTAACCTTACGTTAAGTTTATAAAGCATTCTCATGCTGTGAGTGTAACCTTACTTTTACTTTTAGTTTATAAACATGCTCATGTTTTGAGTGAAACCTTTTAGTTTATAAAATATTAAATATGCTCATATTGTGAGAGTAACCTTACTTTTAGTTCATAAAACCTGCTCATCATGTTAGTTTAGCCTTCCTTCTAGTTTATAAAACTCATCAGTTGTAAAATAACAGGTAATGTGCACATCCTTATTCAGTTTAAGGAAAAATCTCACTTTCTTGTTGGGTATCATAAATTACTATATTATACTTAGTTGATTGGTATTCCATGGGCTATCACATTTGCCTGCTGGCTGTGTGGTCATGGGTTTGAATCCCCATCACGCCTTCCAGATCATTCATTCTGTAGCATGTCCTTTGCAGAATCTCACTCGCATAACAACCTTCCGAAAAACCTCTCAGTCATAAGCAAGATGTCCCGCATCTGATATACCCATCTGGAGATCATCCGCCACATCCTGCATCCATCTTCTCTTTGGCCTTCCTCTTCCTCTCTTCCCGGGCATATACCCCTCCATTATTTTTCTCTCCAACCTTTTGTGATGTTTCAAGTGACCAAAATATTTCAACTTTCTTTGTTTTATCATCTTTAATAGCCAACTTTCTTCAGTATTCAGCTCTTGAAGTATGGATGCATTTTTTCTTTTCTTTATCCAAGATATTTTTAGAATTTATAATATTTATATTCAAAGGAATTTATGCGCTGTTCAGCTTGTTTAGTAAGTGTCCAGATCTAACAGGTGTATGTTGCATTGGGAAAGATGCATGCTCTTAAAAATTTTATTTTTGTAGATCTATCTGTCCCACTCCACAATTTATTCAGTTGTTTTAGTCTTTCAAGAGCTATAGATATTTGTCTTTTCATTTCTTTCATTGTGTTACCATTGTTGGTAATCAATGACCCAAGATATTAAACATTTTCCACCACCTCCAATTTTTCCTCATTAACATATATGTCATTCTCCATAGTAGTTTTATCTGTATGCATTATCTTTGTGTTTGCTATATTAAGATATAAGTTATGATTTTCATTATTCAGTTGGGTTGAGGTTATTAGGCTAAATGGGTGTCATGGAATGTCTTGGGAAGTAGAGGTGTCTGGCACAATATTGAACACATCACCCGTGGAATGGCTTTTATTCTATAACAGATATGGGAGGCAGTACCATCTTCTTCTTCAGCGTTCCGAGCCACTGAGGTTCTTTGCTGCAGATACAATCCGTCTCCATTCGTCTCTCTGGTTGACCTTTTCTTGCCAGTCATTGATTCCAAGTGCTTGAAGGTCTGTATATTTATTATCTCTCCACCGTCTTCTTGGTCTACCTCGGGGTCTACTGTCATTTATTTCATGAGTGTAAGTGAGTTTTGCTTCCCTATTATCTTCCATTCTTTCTATATGCCCCAGCCATTGCAGTCTATTAGCCTTCATGTTACCAGTGATTAGCTGGGACTTAAACAGATCAAGTACCATATACCCAATATATCTCCAGTTCTAGAGAAGGTTCCTTATTTCTTTTTATTTTTTATTGAACTTAGTTGCTATCTTTGACACTATATTGTCAAGGTTTGTTCTTGTTATTTGCATGTGATGACAAGCAATTGTGTGTTGTGTGTCTTTCATATGTTGGAAGACTGCTGCCTCCTGTTAGCATTGATGCATGCTTTACATGGTTTCATCTGGTTCTATTTTTTGGGTCATTCTGGAGTGTGGGGCAACATAAGCAGATCTGTTGGCTTTAAGAACACTGGTATTGGAAACATTAACTGATCCAGTGCCAAACAAAAACTAGGTGCACAATCAAATGAACAAGTATTTGAATGTAAATTTCCATTCACTGAGCATTGAAATTGTGGAAGATAACCATGAAACAAAACAAATAACATGATGACCCATGCCCTGAACGGGCAAGATTTTTTCAGGTTCGGTAAAATTTCGGGTTGCGTTAGTAAAAACATCACAAATAAGGTGTTAGTCAACCGAATTTAGTTAAATAAACAACACAATGAAGGGAAAAGCATGCAGAATATGTTACTCACGTGATTGTTGTCGGTAATCCATATATGAACACAAATATTTACGAAATACGGCATGTTGTTTGTAATTTTCCGTCATCTATACGGCAATTTACAAACACATTTTCAGAATCATAATCACTTTCTTTAAAGTCCGACTCAGACTGCTAATGCAAAGTAACGCTTTGCACTGATATCTAGCTCCAATTAATAGTCAACTTCATGCCCTTTAATGTCACTTAAATTGAACAGAGCGAAATCTCGGCTATCACTTGAAGAATCGCCGAAATCCGTTTTGAAAAACAGCATAAAAACCCTGAAAACTATTAAAAAAAGTCTGTAACAGTCCGTTCAAATTCATAGTGCGCGCTTTACAAATGGCGGCCACGTTGTCAAGCTATCGGCGAAAGCGAAAGTAGACGTCGGAAGTATCGGAAAGCTGAGAGATCGCGTTTTTACAATGCATAATAGTATCGGGCGGTTTGAGACGTTTTGCCCGTTTCGGACGGAAATGGGCGGTCCACCCTGTAAAGGGTTAAACAAGGGGATGTTTTGAAGACTTCGGCCAGCTCTTGTTGCAGCAGAAGAAACAGCTTATTCAAAGATCATCTTTAAATGTAATATGATTCTGGCAGAGAACAATATATGAAGGGACAAATTTGAAGTGTTTGCAACTGTTTCTTCCTGAATGTTTGTCATCTATACCATGCCACCTTTACCTAGAGGGAGAATGATGTTTATGTGTTTGATCAGAGTTCTGTGTCAGTTTTGGATTAGTGTTCTTCTTTGTATGCCCAACACATTCATATTCTGCTAGAATCCGTCCTCATTTCTCAGCATTGGCCTGCCTTATAATACATTGTTCTAATCATTGCTCTAATATTTAAACCTGCATTACTTTAAAAAGCCGGTCTCTCTGGCCGAGGGGTTACAACACTTTCTCCGTAATCCCATTTATCACGCAGAGTCTCGGAGCAGGCGAGACTGGGAGCGGTTCGACCCCCGCTGGTGACTTGCGGGATAACTGAGCCGGCCGCTCAGAAAGCAATGGCAAACTACAGAGCGTAATCTTGCCAAGAAATCAACATACAGCTGAAAGATGCTGATGTTGACAGCGATGTCCTGTAAATGGTGTGCAAAACATTTTTACTTTAAAAATATTTATATATGGTTAAATGGACATGTTTATATTTTTTTTTTCAGTAATGATGACTCTGACAGAAGAAGAATATGAGACGCATTACTGGCCAAAGCTAAAGACTGCAATTGATCAACTATTAAATATGAAGCCAGGTGCCTACATACCAATTTCTTATGAGCAAATGTACAGGTTTGTGTGCTTCACTTTGTTAATTAATCTTACTTAAATCATTTTTCTCTCATACAGATTGTTTTTTGCATTCAATTTTAAGAGGTTTTTATTGTAAGAGAATAATCCTTTATGAACCAACTGTTCATCTGAATTCTGATGTTGATACTTTTAGTTTGACATTAAAGAACTGATGATGTTTTCCATATAAGCATATCTTTTTATATCACATTTATCTTTATAACATTTTCTTTAAATACAGGACTATTATATTGAGAGATGATAGATAGTTTACTATGTTAATTGCATAATCTTTACAGGACGTTGCAGTCAACACCAGCATTTTTTGCTGTTGTGATCTCTTGGCATGTTTACGTTCAATAGTTTGCCATTGCTTTCTGAACGACCAGCACCCATACCATTTCATTAAAAAACCAATGCAACACGGTCTGCTGGAACCAACGCAACATGGTCTGCGGCCAAAAGGCGCGCAGTTGTGTTTTGAACACGGGTATGCAGGATCACAAATTGCATCCGTAACTCCTTTGCCACGGAGCATGCTAGTTAACTATGACAACCCCAAATAGTTTGGACAGAAACTGCTACAAACCTTTTTCATTAGGAATTTGAACTGTGCTAATGAATGGCCAGTATTAGCTAAACAAAAAACTTTACGGGTGTGAAAAGGAGATAATAGAAATAAACAGTCTTTTATGTGAATAAAGTCAGACAAGTAAGAGCTGATAGGTTAGCGTGCCCACGACAAGCTAAGAGCAGGGCTGATAACTCTCATTATTTAAAGGCAGGAACAGTTTTTGACTTCTACTGTGCTTACAATTAATACTATTATGATTGCTAGTTTGCATTATGGATAAGGTATATATTATCTTGGAACAGTAATATCTGATGGGAGATGCCTTGAAGAATCACCATGGCGAAAGTAGCCTTTAGCAAGATGAAAAACATCAAATCTATCAGGTGCTGTCTCCACAATGAAGGTTGGCTGCAGTGGATCTCCAATACTGTCCGTCTCTCGCCCTGACTGTACATTCTGTCAGGCTGTTGTTCATCCATCTCTTGATGTTATCTTCCCACTTGTATCGTTGTCTAGCTTTTGCTCACTTGCCTTCAACCTTGCCTTCCAGTATGGTTTTTATAATTATAAGAGTATCATGTCTTTTAACGTGGCTGAAATATTTCACTTGCCTCCTCTTTATTTCTTTCATTAACTCCTCTTCATTCCCAGTTTTTCTAGAACCTCTGCATTTTATTGTTTTTGTTTCCATGAAATACGACCTATTCGTCTGTATATCCACATCTCCAGGGCTTCTATGCGACTTTCTAGTTGCTTGTTCAATGTCCAGGCTTCCGCGCCATACTTGAGCGTTGAATATACGTTGCATTTGACAATTCTCATTTTAAATGCGTTATTAATCTCTATAGATGTTCATAGCCGGTCTCCCTGGTCTAGGCATTACACGACTTTCTCTGTAATCCTATATACTATCGTGAGCAATGTGACGTTGCATGAGAATCAGTAGCGGTTCTTGCCTCGTCGGTAACTTAGGGGTATGTGAGCTGGTCGTTCAGAAAGCAATGGCAAACTACTGAGCGTAATCTTGCCAAGAAATCAACAATTAGCTGAAAGATGCTGATGTTGGCAGCCATGTCCTGTAAAGGATATGTGAACAACAAAAAACAAAAGATGTTAATACTGATTTCATGCTGTTGAAAGCATTTTTGGCCATTCCTATTCTCTTTTTGATTTCTATTTCACTTCTGCATCATCTTTTATTATATGTGCAAGATAGGGGAAACTTGTTACCTGTTCTAGTATCTGCCCGTTTACTGTGATGTTCATTGATGACCTTTCCTTCTCATTGCTAATTATCATAGTTTTTATTCTTTGGATGTTAATATCGAAGTCACTTTCTGCACTGTCCCTGTTTACTTGTTCCACTAGGTCTTGTAACTCTTGCTTAAAACATACTGACTAATAAAAAGATGTCAATTGAAATGAGAAAATGATTGTTGAGGTGCTACATAGAACCTGTACTTTTGTATAGATGTGAAGCTTGGACAATGAGCAGTCAAGCTGAAAAACATCTTATGGCTGTGGAAATGTGGTTTCTGAGGAGAATGCAAAGAATACCATGGACAGACAGAAAAACCAATGACCAAGTACTGCAAGAAACAAATGAAGATCATCATGATCATCATCTTCCACTTCTGTCGTCAAGCGTCGTGGGGAAATTATCGTAAAGAGAAATTAGACGTGGACAGTCACACTTTTTTGGACATGTTATGAGAAGAAATATATTGAAGAATTTGGTGACAACTGGTAAGATCGAAAGGGAAGACTGAGATGTAAATACCTGGATGGCTTGACCATGTGGCACGGTCGAGACAAGAACATTGAGCTGATCCACGACTCTGGTGATCAAGTGAAATGGTGAATCATGACCGCCCACGCTTACCAGCATAGCACATGATGGATGGATATATTTAGATAGTCTGGCTGCCTTGCAAGTTGTGATATCAGGTTCTAGATAATTTTTGGGATAGTGGAATGATTTACTGTAGATTGCTACTTTGTTCAATTTTAGTTCCATGTTCATCTCAATGTGGTGATTGAATATAATGGAACATCCTGCGTACATTGCGTTTAGTTAATTACAATGTTTGACTATTGTTCTGTCTTGTTCATCTGTCTGTTGGCTGACTAATTGAACCCAGAAAGGATGAGCCAATTAGCCAGAGAGAGCAACCACATGTCGCCCCGATTTGTTTGGGAAAAGAGGTGCTGGGTTGTTGTCCAAGTTAACCTCATAACAAATGTATAGTCATGGAAAGTGCTACAGTATACATTTTTGTGAAAATGTATACAGTAAAACTTTGATTAACCGTCACTCATTTAACCATCAATTTCTGTTATCCATTTTTTGTTAAAAATGCGTGAGTATCAACAAACAGACAGACATCTTTAATATTGTCCACGGATTACTTTTACACCCTACTGTATAAAGCTGGAAGTGACCATACTGCATGATGGTGGAAGTGACTAATCGTTGAGGTGGAGGAGTTGAGCTTGATCTGGCGTGCCACAAACCCATCACTAACCAGTCACTATTGTGCTACATACTGGTCTCAGTCGTGACAGAGTAGCTGTGTGTTCGAATGAATGTTATTGTCAAGTAACGTAGGTTTATAATATTACAATACATTTCTGTACATTACTACTCTTAAATTGAAGTTTATTTTGATCATTTTGTAAAATTTAATACAATATATATATGTGCGTGTGGGTGTGTTTTTTTTTTTTAGTTATTCATTCACTTTTAAAGGATTTTATTGTCAGTTTTGTCCCAAGCCAGCAGTGAAATCCGTCTATCCGTCTATTCGGTTATCCGTCACAGCCCAGGTCCAGATGGTGATGGTTAATTGATGTTTCATTGTATTTAAAACTGGAAGCACCCATGTTTGCTGGGGCCTATAAAGAAAGTAAACAGATAGTTACACTGTCCTAAGAGGCATATAAGGAGAGTTTGATTGAGTCTAGCTACCTCATCCCATTGAAAACTTAGCTGCAAAATCCAACCACTCATTAATTTTTACAAAGGGCTTGGTGTGAGTTAGAGGATCTATGCTTTATTGGAAGATGAAAATCAGAAGAAATATACTGGATGTATATTTAGATAATAAATAAGATCACCAATTAAAGACATTTAAAGGTGACTGCAAAAAAACATACTTTTTTGGTGTAAATAACTTTGTGTATCATTGTGCGAGATTTGTTTATTTACAGTTGTGTTTACAAATGCGTGTGCAAGCAGTTCTCAGAGAGACTCTACAACGATCTTTTAAACCACTTATCTTCCCACATGGAATACCTCAACTCGGAGCTAAAAACTCATGTGAGTATTTTTGTTGTTCACATTTCAAAGTGAGAAATCCACTGATTTTAAGCAGACATTTTACAGTGATTCTTCTGCTTATAGGTTCTTGCCTTTAAGGCTTGCCTCATGTCTAACATCTTCTTTCTGGGTTTTCCCCAGTCTCTATTCTCCCTTCGAGTCTCCAGTTGTTATGACATTTTTCCAGTTTTCTCCTTATCATGATGTTTACAAACAATGTGAATTCTATGTGTCTGATATGAGTAACCAGAACTTTTTATGAATTAGTGTCTTTCAAGATGTCTCCATTATTCTTTATCATATAACTGATTTATTCTCATCATTCTTCTTTAGAATCACATTTTAGTGGTTGCAATGTAATTTCTTATTAATCTTTGCAGTTAATCTGCTGCCTCATTCCCTTGTAGTTCATTGTGACCAGAAATCCAGTTTAGCATTTCACTGATGGATGGCAATTAATTCATGACTACTCTCGTCCTGATGATATGATTATCTATACCAATGGCTCTGTGTTAAGATGCAAAAAAAGTGCCTGGGGATTCATAGCTAAAGCAAAAGCAAATGGTAAACGTATAGTAAAGGAGAGTTTGGCATATGACACCACAACCTCAAGTCTGAGAATGGAGGTGGAGGCGGTTACAGCAGCTTTCCGCTGGTGGAGAACAAACTATACGCATGTTGTCATTGTAGCTGATTCACAAAGCACGCTGACAAAGGTGAAGACTTGCATACTTCGATTCAGTGGATGTGGGTTGTGAGCATTTGCTGGATCTTTTCTCAAGGACACTCTGATGTGGTTGGAAATGAACAGTCAGTCAGATTGGCTGGTGCCGCATCATTAAGGGGTGATTTGGTGCATGATAAGGCTGATGTGGTAAAGGCCCTTTGGGATCATGTGAATAATGGATAGACTATCATGGTCTAGAGATAATGCAGCAGCAAGGGGTGGTCAGAGGATCTGGTCGACAGTCATCACTCAGAGGTAAAGGAGGATGGACATATAATCAGATTGCAACGGGCACCATTAGCTTTGGAACTCTTCTCTGCACTGTTGTAGATGAGGACTGAGCACTTATGGGAATGCCCCAAGTGCAATGATACTCACCTCAACTGATGGATAGAATGGATCTCTCCTTTTTTCCTATTTTGAGATGTATTTGTTTGTTTATATGCTTCCAGGACATATATGAAATCACTAGGGTAGTCATCTTGCTCATTTCACTAAGGCATCTGTATCGTATTTGATAGTACAGATCTATTTCTGATCTTTCTTCTGTCATGATAGAATATATTCTAAGCCTGTAATTTTGTTTGCTAATAATATTTTACTAGGATGTAAAGTGTATATTCTTTACACAGACGTAACTACTTCTTCTTGTGATCTTGTGTACGTAGCCTGATCAGCAGTAGAATAGTTTGCCCAGTTACCTCAATACTGAAGAGCAAAAACAGTGCATAACTAGCAGACCTAAGAGCAGTACTCATAACTGTGTCAGAAATTCAATGGATTCTGTCACATTGCAGTTTACCTGGAAATGAAGAGGCTGACAAATTGACAAAAGAAGGTGGAAGACTACCTCAGCCTGATATAGACATAACCTCTTATGAGACCAAGAGGTTTATAAGAAGTACTTATAGAACCAATTGGGATTAGAGCATCCAGGCCACTAGAGAGATGATGCATATCTCAGCACAGTGCACAAACTCTGTAGAACCAGAATCACGTGTGCGATAAATATTCTTTGGTGAGTAGGTTTTCAAATGTTCGTTTTTAGCCTTGGCCATGGCATATTCAGCCTGTTCTCTTCTATTTCTAAATACCAAGGGACATTTAAAGAGCACACAGGTCCTTCGAATTTTTGGCCCTTGACTGAGAAGATGTCTGATCCACTATCCCAGGAATAGGAGTATACCAGCCTCTCCTTATTTTGTGAATCCCCAAACAGCCCACACAATGAATTGACTAGGTCTGCCTCACTTAGCTGTGGATGCTGTCCCTGTGAATTACTCCATAACATATAGTACACACGACTGGTTTTTGGTTTTTGGTCCTGATTTAATCCCTTTTTAAAAGATTGATTTCAGCTGTGTGTGGCTCTGGGATGACTTAGCTGTTCATAGAAAGAAATTTAGTCATCCCACTTCCTAATTCTGTTACCTAGTATATGTGGAAGTTTATCAAAGCACCCAACTGGCACGAATGACCATGAAATTACTGTGATCTTTATTGAAGAAATCTGATGCTATATTAGACTAGAAATGAATCACATCAGCCTCCTTTCACCATGGTTGACTGTTACAATGAGCTCCTGAAACACGAGCCTCTTCAAATGCAGGTTGAAGCATCATTTATAAGGAACAGACTGTATCCTCTTAAATATAAGAACGGTAGTCAAATTACCTTGTATTCACAAAATAGTATGAGAGTTGTCAACAAGCACAAGTGTAGTATTGGGTCAGAAATCCATGAGATACATTCATGTTCATGTCTGAATGTGTGTGAAGTATTAATATAAACTTACTTGTCATCACATTTTCAAAATAAATAAACACATATGTTTATTGATGCACTCTTCTGAAAATAGAAAACAAAAATGCCTCCCTAGGTTATGCAATCAACATTCTTTTTTTTTTATTTAAAGTTGTAAGTGTTGAAACATATTCATGACTTTTAGATGACATGTTGGGTATTTGGTGGCTTTTATGCCCATCAAAAAGGTGCATACTGGTGCTTTGTCCTAGTCGCACAAGCCAGGTTTTACAGCTGATGAAAACTTCATGCAGAGTTTGGCCTTTGCCAGTGTTAGCCTGTGTGCTGATTGAAGTACCAGTCTATTTGTAATTGTTAGTTTACTAGATTATTTCTAATTAAATTTTGTGTATGTTTCAGGAGGGCAAAACCATTCCTTTTATTGAGACATTTTCATTCATTATGCATCAGTACCTGCAAGCCCTGTCAGGGATAGTTCCAATTTTTAACTACATGGTATGTTTCTTGTATGTTTTTTGTTGTTGTTTTCATTCATTTTACCTGAGATGTCAAAGTAAAAGGACCATTTTACAAACCTTGGGGTGTGTTGGGTATATGGTGTTAGTCCAATATTTCCATAGACCAGTTGACACTCGGTGAGTTATGTGGTCAGTATCACTGCTGGCTGCCTTTACTTCCCAAAACATTCCTTGGTGTCCATATTAGGATGGGTTGATCTGGGAGGCCAGGTCAATTTCTTAATATTCGCTTCTTTGGGGTTTTGAACATATGGCAGTGTTACTCTATGGAAGATCAGACAACCTACCTCTCACAAGAAATTGAGGATACATTCTAAGATAGGAAATTGGTGCTTGAAGCATAGATGGACCTAAAGAAAGCTTTTGACAAAGTCCTGAAAAAAAGGTCTTATGAAAAAATTGAGAAACCCTAAAGTGAATGGAAGAATGTACAAATGGGTGAAAACATTTGCATAACAGAAGAGCCTAAATACAGACAGACAGACTCACAAGCAAGAAAGTTCTTTCGCATCATGGTGTCCCCCATACTTTTCCTAATCTACATCAATGACCTTGGAATCAAAGTGGCAATGTGTGCTGATGACCTGGTCCCTTGGAACACAGATGAAAATGCATCAGTAGCCACCAGATTGCTACTCAGGGCTATAGATGCATTCGCTGCGTGGGCAAATAGATGGTGGGTCAGTATAAACACTGACAAGTGCATAACCATTCTCTTTACCCTCTCTCCAAAGCAAAAGGTAGGCATCATCAACACGAATAGAATAACCCAATTAATGCTAGGGACATGGCCAGAGTACCAACATGAAAGTACTGACATAATTATAGTACATAGTCTGTGGTGCTATTGACAGATGCAAAATCAGTACTTGAGGCACTCCAGTCTGAGAAATTGTTAGCACTGTGGACACGCATAGCTGTTACTGGTAAGAAAACAGGAAGATTGTCACGTGCTGGGTGTTGAACTTAGACCACTATCTTGATAAGCAAGTGCACTAACCATTATGTTAACATGGTTATCGGTTAATTTGTACTTGCTATATAGTGTGTAAAGTTGCTTGCTTGCTTGTGTTCGCTGGCTGTGAAGTCCTGTATGTCGGATGAAGGCATCCTGTTGACAACATCAGTGTGATGTCATACAGGACCTGAGGTTTGCATGAGTATCTGTTGTCCCATGTCTCTTATTGGTGTGCACACTGGTGGTTCCTCGCTGTGTAGTCAGACGCTCTCCGACTTCGGAGGAATCAACGATCCTACTGACTTCAGCCAGGACCCCGAAGGGACCTGTTGCCTAGGACGCTCGGCGAGGACACGTCAATAGGTCTTGGCCAGTATAGAACCCAGCCCTGGTGCCTTGGAAACACCTCTGCATCCCGTGTGTAAAGTTGAATCCCTTTCTTTAAGAGCTTACTTTTATTGCTACATTAGCATAATGAAGCTATCTTCAGAGTCCTGTAGTAAATACCATTATTTCTGACATTCTTATTTGCAGAATCGTTTTTATGTGGAAAACAAGTTGAAGACTGACTTAAATGAGGAGCTTCGAAAACTTTTCCGCTTAAAAGTAGTGGATGTTCATATAAATACATTAATAAGTAAGTTTGAATTGTTTCTCCTAATGTAAAAAGGCTGTCATTTCAGTGCCATCCTGGCATATTGAGAATTATCTTAGACCAGCTGCCTCTCAATGAGAGATGTTGCATAAAAGTCGACAGAATCGACGTCATTGCACCCAGTTTTTATCCCGTATGACTCAGTCTCTTTCTGCAGCGAACTGCCAAAATTGTCGCACAAAGCACAAACTCCTTAGCTCCAGCGATGATCCCCAGGGTCTCTGAAAATAATGCACTCTTGAATCGATGGACGCGGCCTGGAATCGAACCCACGACCTTCGGAGCCCGAGTCAAATGGCTTGACCACTTCACCGCGGAGACTCCCAACAATGAGAGACGTGGTCAGTGATATACTAGCTATCTTGCCTCCCAGAACATTCTGTTAACCATTTTAATATAGCTGGGTTGACCCTGGAGCCTTGTGGTCACACACACACACACACAAATCTCACTTCAAAGTATATTTGAAACCAAGACCACCATGTCTCAAAGCCAGCAAGATTCCTGTCTTTATGTGAAAATGTGCATTGTTTTATATTAAGGTTTAATTTGTTCTTTCGATGCAGAAATTTTGATTGTTGAACATTGATATGTAAATATTAATTTGTTCTTATAAATGTGGAAATTTTGATTGTTTAACATTGATATCTGTGGAAATGAATAATCACTACACTTATCTGGCATACAGTACAAATAGTCGTAACACTTTACATACCTGCAGCACTGGGCATGTTTTGTTTTTCTTCTTCTAAATATGAAAATGCTAATTGATTGTTTTAACCATGCTCTGCCTCTCTGAGGGCATTCAGTGTATCATTTCGATTCACTACTCATCCGCTTTCCATGGTAGTCTGGCCCACAAGCCTATCATCTTGTTCAATTTCTCTTGCACCCACGTGGCTTGGCACAAAAATGAAGCTGATTGTTTTTGTAAAGCTTTGACTTCATAGATTCCACCCACTTTCTTTAAACCCAACCCATCTTGATCTTCCTGAGCATGCTCATTGGGTTACTTTCAAGGCAAGATCTTCTCATCATTATGTTGGTTGAAAACATGGCACAGCCCACTTTCTTTGAACCCAACCCATCTTGATCTTCTTGAATGTGCTCATTGAGTTACTTTCAAAACAATATGCCATCATTATGTTGGTTGCAAACATGACAAGCCCAGTCGCTTCAAGCCAACCCATCTTGATCTTCCTTAGCATGCTCATTGAGTTGCTTTCAAGGCAGTATCATGTCATCATTATGTTGGTTGCAAAATGACATAGCAGTCTCTTTTGGTGGGGGGGTTGCAAACATGCCACTTCAGATTGAAATATGTAAACCATGGATTCATTATTGGTTTTCAGTTGCCTTGTTAGTTTGTTTCATTTGGAAGGTAAGTCTAGCAAATACTGCTGTTGAGGTGTGAAGTCATATGCCTTCACATGTTCTAGGCCATGTCAAATGAGGTATGGTGGCTAGTTCCTTTCACACTTGCCATCCCAGACAGTTCTTAACATGGTCAGGTGCGCATTGTTTGAGGCTGGGTCAACCCTAGAGCCATATTGGTCAGAAAAAATCATCCTGCTCTGGTGGAGATTAAACCCAGGTCATTGTCTTGGCAGGCACATACACCAACCACAATGCAGCTCCGGTTTCTTTTGGAGGGGCTGCCAATTGCGTCTTACGTTAACCACTGTAAGTGGCTATGAAATGACGTATAAAACAGTATGCTTCTGTCTCTCTCTCTCTCTCTCTCTCTCTCTCTCTCTCTCTCTCTCTCTCTCTCTCTCTCTCTCTCTCTCTCTCTCTCTCTCTTTCTCTCTCTCTCTCTCTCTCTCTCTCTCTCTCTCTCTCTCTCTCTTTCTCTCTCTCTCTCTCTCTCTCTCTCTCTTTCTCTCCAATCGTTCGTCCAATTTGTGAAGAAAAAAAAGAAACTTTCCACCTTGTTCAACTAGCTTTAGCAGCGTTGGTTATAAATGTGGTGGTTTATAGCGTGGTATACATTGTCCTGGACCTTTGTGCTTTAGACAACTCCCACTTTACTACTTTCTCACTATACACACACACATTCATTTATACAAGTGAAGGTAACATTGGTAGATTGGTTCTTACACACATACTAGTCATGTAAGGCTGTTACTTATTTCATGCGTAAATTGATTCATTGTATATATATCTATTTGCTAGCAATGCTGTTTGAAGCCAGTCTGGTGCCATTTGCAATATCTCCTCCAACTATGGCAAGTGTAATGAAGAACCTTTATGCCCTGAATGAAGGTAGGTTGCTGTGTTAGAATAAATGTCTGTTTTCTTCAAGTAGCGTTAACAAAATATATGTAAATCAGAAAGATAATGACTGTGGCAGAATGTGGCTATTAAGACATAGTCAACAGGGTTTCCTGTAGCTTGATGAGAATCATCTATAAGCCAGTTTTTGTGGCTATTTCTAAACATTCATGATAAGAGGCCAACATATGTGGTCGATATTTTTAAACATTCATGAAGAGAGGCCAGAATTTGTGGTCGATATTTCTAAACATTCATGATAAGAGGCCAACATATGTGGTCGATATTTTTAAACATTCATGAAGAGAGGCCAGAATTTGTGGTCACTATTTCTAAAAATTCATGATCAGAGGCCAGCATATGTGGTCGATAATTTTAAACATTCATGAAGAGGCCAGAATTTTTGGTCGGTATTTCTAAGCATTCATGGTTAGAGAGCAGTATTTTTTTTACTGATTACTTTTAACAAGCATTTCTCTTTTATTGTGTCTTGGTTAATATTTTTACATTTTCTTATTAAAGCTTTTTGTAGCAATTGATTTAGAAAATCAAATTTTGATCAATTTTCTGTAACATCATCTTTAACTTTAATGTTTCAGAGCTCAAAGAGATACACCTGAAAATATACCTGCATCACATATGACATTCCTTAAGAATGTTTTCTTTTATAATTAGTGAAGTTTATATTTCACACAAAATATCCAAGAACGTATATTAGAAATGAAAACAACTCATCAAATACACTTGTGAAAATCATTCTTTCGTATAATTCACAGAATATTCCAAGCTAAACCCAGATTTGTTCTCACGCTACCTTCCCAACATCCTCCCTCCAACTGATCCAACTTTGTTAGATCAGTATGCTGAAGAAGCCCACCAAATACAGGAACACATAGCTGGCATGAATGATTTTAGAAGGTAATTGCTGTGTACCACCAGTTAGTCATGAGTTAGTGTTGAATGTCTGCTGTGTACCCAGTATATAGTCATATAGGTATGTTTAGTTTTTGCTGTGTTCCCAATAAATAGTCATGAATTTGTATTTAATGTCTGCTGTGTACCTGTGCTGATAGTCATGAGTTTAGTGTTTAATGTCTGCTGTGTACCTGTGCTGATAGTCATGAGTTTAGTGTTTAATGTCTGCTGTGTTCCTGTGCTGATAGTCATGAGTTTAGTGTTTAATGTCTGCTGTGTACCTGTGCTGATAGTCATGAGTTTAGTGTTTAATGTCTGCTGTGTTCTGTGCTGATAGTCATGAGTTTAGTGTTTAATGTCTGCTGTGTTCCTGTGCTGATAGTCATGAGTTTAGTGTTTAATGTCTGCTGTGTACCTGTGCTGATAGTCATGAGTTTAGTGTTTAATGTCTGCTGTGTTCCTGTGCTGATAGTCATGAGTTTAGTGTTTAATGTCTGCTGTGTTCCTGTGCTGATAGTCATGAGTTTAGTGTTTAATGTCTGCTGCGTTCCTGTGCTGATAGTCATGAGTTTAGTGTTTAATGTCTGCTGTGTACCTGTGCTGATAGTCATGAGTTTAGTGTTTAATGTCTGCTGTGTTCTGTGCTGATAGTCATGAGTTTAGTGTTTAATGTCTGCTGTATTCCTGTGCTGATAGTCATGAGTTTAGTGTTTAATGTCTGCTGTGTACCTATGCTGATAGTCATGAGTTTAGTGTTTAATGTCTGCTGTGTACCTGTGCTGATAGTCATGAGTTTAGTGTTTAATGTCTGCTGTGTTCCTGTGCTGATAGTCATGAGTTTAGTGTTTAATGTCTGCTGTGTTCCTGTGCTGATAGTCATGAGTTTAGTGTTTAATGTCTGCTGTGTACCTGTGCTGATAGTCATGAGTTTAGTGTTTAATGTCTGCTGTGTTACATGTGCTGATAGTCCATGAGTTTTAGTGTTTAATGTCTGCTGCTGGTTACCTCGTGCTGATAGTCATGAGTTTAGTGTTAATGTCTGCTGTGTTCCTGTGCTGATAGTCATGAGTTTAGTGTTTAATGTCTGCTGCGTTCCTGTGCTGTATGTCCATGAGTTTAGTGTTGAATGTCTGCTGTGTACCTGTGCTGATAGTCATGAATTTAGGTTTAATGTTTGCTGCGTCCTGTGCTTGATAGTCATGAGTTTAGTGTTTAATGTCTGCTGTGTACCTGTGCTGATAGTCATGAGTTTAGTGTTGAATGTCTGCTGTGTACCTGTGCTGATAGTCATGAATTTAGTGTTTAATGTCTGCTGTGTACCTGTGCTGATAGTCATGAGTTTTAGTGTTTAATGTCTGCTGTTGTACCTGTGCTGATAGTCATGAGTTTAGTGTTTAATGTCTGCTGTGTACCTGTGTGATAGTCATAGAGTTAGGTTTCATGTCTGATTGTTCCTGTGCTGATAGTCAGAGTTTAGTGTTTAATGTCTGCTGTGTACCTGTGCTGATAGTCATGAGTTTAGTGTTTAATGTCTGCTGTGTACCTGTGCTGATAGTCATGAGTTTAGTGTTTAATGTCTGCTGTGTTCCTGTGCTGATAGTCATGAGTTTAGTGTTTAATGTCTGCTGGTTCCTGTGCTGATAGTCATGAGTTTAGTGTTGAATGTCTGCTGTGTACCTGTGCTGATAGTCATGAATTTAGTGTTTAATGTTTGCTGCGTTCCTGTGCTGATAGTCATGAGTTTAGTGTTTAATGTCTGCTGTGTTCCTGTGCTGATAGTCATGAGTTTAGTGTTTAATGTCTGCTGTGTTCCTGTGCTGATAGTCATGAGTTTAGTGTTTAATGTCTGCTGTGTTCCTGTGCTGATAGTCATGAGTTTAGTGTTTAATGTCTGCTGTGTTCCTGTGCTGATAGTCATGAGTTTAGTGTTTAATGTCTGCTGTGTTCCTGTGCTGATAGTCATGAGTTTAGTGTTGAATGTCTTCTGTGTACCTAATAGATAGTCATGAGTTAGAGTTTAATGTCTGCTGTGTATTCAGCAGATAGTCATAGATTATTACATCATATCCATTATGTACCAGTAAATAGTTTAGTTTAGTACCAGTAAATAGTCATGGATTAGTTCATTATGTTCACTGTACAGCCATCAATTAATACAAAGATTATTTACATCATGTTTAGTGTGTCATGTCCACCGTACAACCAGCAAGCAGCCATGGATTAGTCTATCATGTTTAGCGTCTTATGTCCACTATACAACCAGCAAGCCACCATGGTTTAGTCTATCTTGTTTAGTGTATCATGGTTTAGTGCATCATGGATTAGAGTGCCATGTTAGCTGTGCACCCAGCAAACATTATCATGGGTTAGTTTGTCCTGTTTGAGGTATACCATTATCTACATCTGAAGGCAGATGACAGTTACAGAGTATGAACATTGCAGGTTCTGCTATTAGGATGAGTTGCGTCAAAAACCGACATTACAGCACTCGGGACATTCCCATATGTGCTCCGTCAACAACCAGCAAAGAGTCCCGGTACTAATGGTACCAGTTACAATCTAATTATTTGTCTGTCTGGCCTTTCCTTGAACTACGTGTTGGCCAGATCCTCTGGTCACTCCAGGCAGTGGTGATGTATCTATTCTTCTACACCAGTGGTTCTCAACCTTTTTTGGCCCGTGCCCCCCTTCACCATATTTTCAGAACGTTATTCCCCGCCTTCCTATCAAAAATTTGGCCCGTTCCCCCCTTCACCATATTTTCAGAACGTCATTTCCCCCCCCCCCCCCCCCCCCCCCTTTCATATTTCCTATCTAAAAATCCCCCACACAGTAAACATAAAAATGGAAGGTAAATTTAATAGCATATACTAAAACAAGTCTAGACATCCACATAAAACATGATTTGTGGGTCTACTTACTTTATAAAATGAATTTTAGAAGAATGAGACAAGCATAATTGTAAAGTATGAAGGGAAAAACAATATCAAGTAATCGGTTCTTGTATTAACGTGATCTTGAAATGGTCTTCATTCCCCCCCAACCCTAAAATTCCCCACCGATTGAGAACCACTGTTCTACACGATACACATAATCCCTAAGGGATCTACCACATCTTTCTTATTGTGTACAATACCCCACCCAGAGGTGCAGATACAGCCAGTTTGTCTGCCTGCTCATTTCTCAACACCAGCATCCATCCATCCATCATGTGTCATGCCGGTAAGCATGGGCGGTCATGTTTTGCCATCTCACTCGATCACCAGAGTCGTGGATCAGCTCTGTGTTTCTGTCTCGACCATGCCACGAGGCCAAGCCATCCAGGTATTTGCTTCTAGGTCTTCCTCTTGGTCTGTTCCCTTCGATCTTACCAGTTGTCACCAAGTTCTCCAATTCATTTCTTCTCATAACATGCCCAAAAAATTTTGACTGTCTGCGTCTAATGTCTCTAATCAATACTATCTTCGTTTGTTTCTTGAAGGACCTGTTCATTGGTCTTTCTGGCTGTCCATGGTATTCTTTGCATTTTCCTCAGAAACCACATTTCTACAGCCATCAGATGTTTTTCAGCTTGACTGCTCATTGTCCAAGCTTCACATCCATATAAAAGTACAGATTCTATGTAGCACCTCAACACTCTTTTTCTTGTTTCAATTGACATCTTTTTATTGGTCAGTATGTTTTTCATCTTGCTAAAGGCTACACACCAGCATGTCCCAGGGAAAAGATCCAGTGGATATGCTTTATCTTTGATGTTTTAATTGAAGCATGCCACCCCGTATGAAGCATGCCTGTCTTCACTCAGCATTCTCTGTGAGTCCATCAAATCACATGTGTGTGCTGTTTATCCTGCAGCCAGCAGAATGCTGCAGTGACTGCCATTTAAGTTACAGGTTGTTAATGTCTTTTGAAGATTGTATATATAACTGCAAGTATCATTACCACCTAATATGTTTACCACTGGATAGATCTTTTCAATACATATTTAAAAATCATGTGAACAACTAGTAAATGAGTAGTTACATTAAAATAAATTAGTGTATGCTGAGACTCTTGCTTTACTGTGTATTAATCTAATTACCATTATTTTATAGTTCATTCCCATAGACATATCCTTCTTATGTAGATGCTGTAATGGTAAATATATTTCCACAACAAAATGCTGCCAGTGGGGAGTGACTGTTTGGCCTTCACATATTCTAGGCCACAGTAAAGTGGAGTAGGATGACTAGTTCGCTTTCTCGCTGCCTTTCCTTCTTAAAACATTAAAAAAAATTATCAAGTGCCCATTTTATGAGACTAGAGTCTTACTGGTTGGAAAAAGGATCCTGTGGCTTGGAGATTGAACCCAAGCCACACATGGTAAGCAAGTGCTCTGACCACTATGCAGTCACAGCTCTTGTTATATAGAGATATAGTGCCTGTCTGTAACATTAACAGTTTCAGGGTCAAAGCCTGCTGAGGACAATATTTTGTGAAAGTTTGCCTGGAACCTGATGGTGTTATTGTAACTTCCATAACACAAACACTCCTTTCCCACTCATCTTTGAGCAGTAGATTAGCTGCCTAACCTTCTCGTACAGGGACAGAAAAGAGGTGTGCATGTTGAGATTTCTTCAACAGTATAGATTGCTGTCCAGATTATATTTCATCATTATAGAACTCTTATTTTTCTTATAGTACATGGTGTTGCTGATCATGTCTGTCCAGTCTTCTGTGTCATGTACTGCCATAAAACCTATACGCAGTATCATTAATGTATGTACTTAAGAGGGAATTCAAACATATCTTAGAAATTACTGTTATGAAGCTGATGTTTCGTCTGAAAGGTGCAACTGTCATGGCTTAGCTATGAAAAAACATAGCCCTATCAACATCCCAGTCAGGACAAATCAGGCAAAAGAAGGTCATAATCTAGTAAATTAGGGTAATTTAATACAGGATCAGCTGTAATCACTAAAACAGTTTGTCACTCACAATGAAATTGGTAAATGGCAGCTAAATATTTGCTGCAAGACTATCTAGTATATGTAGAACATAGTTATTTTGGACTATATATGCACCATATGAGGACAACTATATATGCACCATATGAGGACAACTATATATGCACCATATGAGGACAAACTCTATTTAGGTATCAGAAAGCTCAAGATGACTGCAGCTTTCTTTAAACATATTCAGATTGATGACTGAAGGTGTACGAAGAAGTGTAGTCGAAATACCATTTCATGCATAAATGATTAAGTGTAAGGTGATTATAATCTGATGGTCTTTATTGTTTCAGTCATGATTCAAGTCGGAAACGTGTATTTGAAGATGACATTTCAGTAACTTAATTATACTGATCAGGGAACATGTGAGTTGCAGCGTTATTATTACAAATATTATATAAATGTTAATAACTGAATAATAAATGTTCACTGTGGCGAAGGAGTTAGGAAATGATTCACAATCCTGCATACCACATTTGAGACATAGCTGCATTGGTTTGTAAGCAAACCACCTTGTGCTAGTTTTAATACAGTAGTATGAGCATTGGTCATTCAGAAAGCAATGCCAAACTCATCATCATCAAGTGTCATACCAGTTGTTGTAGGCATTCATGTTTCTCCACATATCTCAGTCTTTGGTGTTCTGGATCATCTCCATGCCTTCGTCTCAATCCGATATCCAACAATCATTTCTGTTGGTCAGCCTCTGCCTTTCTTCCCCTCAATCTTTTCCATTGTCACAATGTTCTCCAATGCCTCTCTTCTCATCACATGACCAAAGAAAGCTGTTTATCTCTTTCTGTTGTCTATAATGTTCTAGTGTCATTAGCTTCTTTCAGGCAAAATGGCAAACTACTGAATGTAAACTTGCCCAGTAAATCACAAACAGCCAAAAAATGTTGGGGTTGACTGTGATATCCTTTAAAGGACATGCAACTAACTTAAATATGAATGCCGTCTTGGACATCTTCTGTTTTGGAAACAGAAAAGTTAGTACTTTTGTATCAGCCTTTCAAGTCAGCTGTTCTTTTTTGCAAGCATTGTCTTTGTGCTCATGCCATAAGACTAATACTGTATATTACATATATCTTCCCATGAATAAAAGGTTTAATGGTTTTGGAAAGGTAAGACTAAAGCGTAGCAACTTTGCAGAAACTGCAAAACGAAAGATTAGGACAGATCCTATACTTAACATATCAACAGTCAAACCCATTTACAATGCACACAAGTTCCCAGCATGGAGACAGCAGCAACTGCCTGATATGATAAAAAACATTCCTGGTATTGAGAAAAAGAACACTCAGAATGAAACAGAAAGAAGAAAAATAGCCCTAAACTACATAAAAGAACATTACCCAAGTAGCAATTGGACCCGTGCATATACAGATGGATCAGCCAAAAACTCAATAGAAAATGGTGGGGGAGGAATTCTCCTAAATTTAAAAAAATGGAACGAAAACAACACAGTCAGTGGTAACCGGAAAATTCTCAAGTAACTTCAAAGCAGAGGTAGAAACTTTGAAAACTGCAGCAGAAATGCTCTTAATGGAGGAAAATAAAGAGAAGCAAATAGCTGTCTTCACAGATGCAAAGTCAGCTGTCTCAATACTGAAGAGCAAAAACAACACAGAACTAGCAGACCTAAGAGCAACACTCCATGGACTATGTCAGAAATCCAAAAAAAAAGTTATAATACAGTGGATCCCATTACGTTGCAGTATACCTGGAAATAAAGAGGTTGACAGACTGGCAAAAGAAGACGTATGTCTACCTCAGTCTGACATAGACATAACCTATAATGAAGCAAAGAGGTTTATAAAAAGCACTTATAGAACCAAATGGGAATCAGAGCATCCAGGCCATCAGAAAGATGATGCATATTACAAACTCGACTTAAGTGAACAAGTAGCAATCTTCAGACTCTGCACAAGACAAATCAGGCTGAAATACCACTTGTTCAATAAACTAAAGATAGGAGATACTGATCAATGTAATTGTGCAACTGGTAAAATTACAGTTAGACATTAACTGCAGGAGTGCCCAATATATGCAGAACAAAGATATTTTGGCCCACACCTGCTTCAATTGAGGACTAGCTCTATGGAGATATCAACAAGCTCAAGTTGACTGCAGCTTACTTTAACTACATTCAGGTTAACGTCTAAAGATGCATGAAGAAGTACTTAGACTGCCACACTTCATACCACAGGTATGTCGGTTGCAAAAGCATCTCAGCGCATGAAATGGAATATTGCTTGGCCAGCAAATCTATTACGTGGAAAGTCCAAATCAAAAGCTCACTGTGTGGGCTTCATAAAAGGTGGAAAAAGCATTCCAGTGGCACGAAATGGAATATTGCTCGGATAGCAAATCCATTATGTGGAAAGTCTGAATCAAAAGCTCACTGTGTGGATGTCATCTGCAGACTGCATTCTTCTGGTTTCTGGAGGCCCAATATATGGAAATGAGGCTAAGCAGCCATGTGCAGGACGTGACGATTCCTTGGGTGAGCCCAGTACCAGAGCGCTATGTGTTGGCTCAGCAATTATGGAAGCCTCCTTGGATGGCGGGGAATGCCCATGGTCTGCCCCTGCCTTCCCTTGAGGGCTGACCGGGATGTCTTCAGCTTGTCTAAATAGGCCAGCTGGGATGGGGGATAACACCATAACAGTGAGAGTCAACTGTCCTACGAAACCCCGGGAAGAATTCGGATGTGTCTGCCTAATGGTGCAAGAACGCAGCTTTGCTGTACACAGGCACAATGCCATCATGTCCGAAAAATCTCTCCGGATGAATGAAGAAGAAGAAGACACATCTTTATTTATGGCTTTTCTCTTGAACGTTAACATTTTCTCATATTCCTGTGCTTTTTTCAGTGTTTCTTTAATGCTTTGATTGTTTTTGTGCTCATGCCTAAGAACTAGTTCTGTACATTGCACACATCTTTATGGCATTTCTCTGGACTCTTGAAATCTTCTCATATTCCTGTACTGTTTTTCAGTCTCAACAAGGTTTTATTTGATCAATGTCTTTTTCTGCTCTCTATCTCCTGTAACACACATAGGCTCTTAACCAACTCATGCCAATTCATCCTTTCTTTTGTCCATGCTCTCCCCATATTATTCATCTCTGTCTTTAATTTTTTTCTCCGTGTGGTTTTAGGCCTCCCATTTTGTTTGCCCTGTGCGTTCCTGACAAAGAGGTTATACAAGGTGTATTTTTAATGATTGCGCAGTGTTTGAAAATATTGCTGGTCCAAGCTTTGTATTCACCCTCTGTAAAGTTCATGCAACGTAATAGGTAAATACAAAACTTGGACTGGCAATATTTTCAAACACTGCACAGTCATTAAAAATGCACCCTGTATTATCCCTGGGTTTTCTCAATGTGTTAGTTAGTTAGTTAGTTAGTTAGTCGTGGTTCCAACTTCACAGCAACAGGTCATCTCAATGTGTGTCCTTATCCAGTGCCAGCACCTTTTGTTTTATTTCTCTCTATGAACTCCACATTGGTGATTTTATCATACCATTATAGTGTCACTGTTTGTTCAGTATAGGCAGATGAATTTCATGATTGAATATGCTTACTCTTCTATTGCTCTTATTCTTTTTTTTTTTTTTGGTTTATTTGCTTCTGCCAAAACTTCTTAAAGTAATCAATAAATGAAGACTTTCATGGCTTGGTCACTCCCATACATCATAAAGAAACACAAATGAGAGTAATGAAAGGCACAGTTCTGGGAATAAGGGAAAGTTGATTGAGAACAACCTTAATTAAACAGGCATGCATAGATCTGTCAATGCAGACACATGCAATGGGATGGTCAGGAAGTTTATGACCAACCCAAGAGCTGATAATACTTGATTATGATAGTTGTCACATTTGTGAGTGTGTAGATCAGCATGGCCGAATGGATAAGAACGAGTGTTCTTAAACATCTGGTGTGCTGATACCGAGGTGAGGGGTTCAACCCCTACACTGGACATTTGGGCTAAAATGTTTACCTGTCATCCTTGGCTTAGGGACGTAAATTACAAGTACCTCTGAAATCGAAGTAGGTTAGCCTGATGGCAAGGGACGCTGTTAATAGGGAAAGCTAATCCACACACAAAATTCAGCCCAGCGCTATTAGAAGTAGTGTGTATGGACTATGCTTGAGTTCAAAGCGAGTGAGTGTCCAAACAAATAATGATGAATGTATGTGTGATGTTACACAGGTACTGGTATTTAGATATCTTGTAGGACTGGTTAGTTTTACATATTGTTATGAACATAATCTGGCCATGCGGGTGATCCTGGGGTGCACAAAGGACACACCAGTTATATGCATGAGGCATATCCTGGCGCTACCAACAATCGCGGATAGGCTTAGGCTCCTTCAGGCCAAATGGTACCTGAGATTTGCTGCAGATAAGGATCACCCCCTGCATGCAGCCATGGATATGGTCAAGGGTCATAGACTAAGGACGTGGCAGGTCCTGGGTGGCACAAGCAGAAATATCTATACATCAGGTGTGTGATCTAGAGACCATCAATCGTGAAAAAGTGGGTTGAAGTACTAGGAAGACATGACTGGACTGGCACAATGTAATAATAACACTGGGACGTGAGTGCAAAGAATGGGCAGAGTTTGAGGTGCAACAACTGATCCAGAGTAACACACATCAAGGTGACAAAGTAATCTATGCTGATGGGTCAGTGGTGAGAAACAGACGGAGTGGTTGGGGTTTCAATGCAAAGGCTAATGGAAGATTCTTAAAAAAGGAGCCTGGCATATGAGGTTACGACTTCCAGCATAAGAATGGAGGTGGAATCAATCACGGTGGCATTCCGTTGGTTAGAGAAGATCACTGCAACACACATTGTCTTCATCACTGACTCAAGGAGTATGATTAGTAATGTCGAGAAAGGAATGTTTTGTGTGGAATGGCTCACATCGCTTCAGAGGTCACAGATTGTGAGAATTGTATGTTTTTTTGCCCTGGCCGTGTGGGGAAATGAACAGGCTGATAGGCTAGCAGGGAATGCACCTCTTGGTGGTAGATTACTTATGGACAAGGGGGAGGTGGTCATATGCCTGTGGGACCAGGCGGAGAAGGTGGAACAGATTGAGAACCCGAAAGTTGATAGAATGAGATTGCGGGGGATTGGCAGGGGTTCTGATAGAATCTTAAAACTGAGAGGGAAGACCAGGAGAACTTTCAATCAGATAACAGTGGGAATGATTAGTAGTGTTGACTCTTCACTGGCTGTTGAATGAGGGGATGGAACGCATATGGGAAATGTCCTAAGTGCAGTGATGTCAGTTCTTAGCTCTCGAATCCCTTTGTTCGGATCCCACTTCCTGTTGACTGTGAAGCGAGTCCCAGCATTTTTACGCTGTGTGAAAAGTATCTACTTTTCATGATTCAGGTGTCCAGTTACTGGACACTGCCATACCCTCTGACCTCATCTAATTTGGGTTACGGCGTAAATGATCCATGTCCTTGTCTGATCCATGGCACTCATGTTTTCTCAGTGCATGTCCTATCCAGCAGCGGCATCTTTCCCCTCAAATTTAGAGTCACACGTGTTTGTTTAGTTCTCTAAATTAACTCAGCCTCTGCCTCTGTCGTGCCATGTCATGTTGCAATCTAATCCAACAAAATGATATAAGAGGCACCAGCATAAAATGCAGTCACTTGATGAGGGACCTGCCTCGTCTTATAGATGCAGAAACTGACAGAGATTGTCACTCTCACATTGGACTATACAGTCACCAGCATTGCTGTCAGGTGCCTTCCCAGCGGCACAACTGTAAAGTCCTATGGGACTGAAAGAGGCCTACTACTACTGTTATGCCATTGTACTCCTATTCTACACAGGCACCAATTAATGAAAGTTTGTACAAGGGAGCTTCAAATGAAAACCATAAAAGTGTGATAGAAATTACAATAACCATGCCATTGTCTTGTAGCCTGTAAGTATTGTTGTTGAGGTTGTCAGGAGTGTTAAGTGTGTGACATCACGGTGCAGACGAACACAGTGACGTCAAAAGGACAATTTAAAGATGGCCGCCCCTCTTTTGACATGCACCAAAGAGGAGCAGCATTCTGTTATCTATTTTTTTTTAATCAGTGAAGGGGTGAAACCTATAGACATTCATTGGTGAATGAACGTCCAGTAAAGCGATGCATGCTTGTCATATTGTTTGTATCTTCAATCTTCAAGTTCACTACTGAAAAACATTGATTTTAATTTGCTTAATTCATTTCATTAAACTGACCACAGACATACTTACATTGTTACTCAACAGTGTGACAAATCATATTTCATATCTATTTCTCCTACCAGGCAACTCTGTGATAGTGATGTTGTAAGTGCAGATGCATATGGATGATAGAAGGATGGATGGCACTGATATTATCCTCATGTGTATTACCCTCGAGGCAGAGAAATATCTCACAAACGCTCTTCCAATGCTGGGCTGCCATAATTGTTATTTCTGCACAACCACAAGAGTGGTGCAAAAGGTGTTAGCTTATTTTGTTATTTTCTGTGAAAGTGGAACATGATGTCATGAGAGTCTGTGTATGTTGCTGAGAGGAGCTGATGTGAAATATTTTCAGTGAATATTAGCTTGCTTGGCCGGAGTTTAGATACCTTTTCTTTTAAATGTGAAATGTTCAGCTGTGCATATGGTGTATTGAAGAGTGTTTATATGTGGTAATACTTTAGGATATTTCTTTACGGTTAAGATATTTGTTATACTGAACAGTGCTTATATTATCTGATATGTAATATTTTAGGACCTTCATATATCAAACAATGACCATGTTTATTTTCACTTTTGAGGTCCATCTGTTCACCGCCATGTTACCATTGACAGATTCTATTCAGCTGCTTGCATAAGAACATCAAGGTTTTTGATTAAATAGAAGTCAGCTTTTATATGTGGCTTGAATATCTTAGTTACCTTTGATTTAGACACTTGTATTTAAAATTCTTCTAAAGGTTCTGGTATTCTTTGTAACATGCGACTTTCAAAATGACAATTACTAAGATACTTTAATAATATCCTTACTGCTAATTTTGATTGAACCAGCTGCTGGTATGTCCTCTCCTTGTCTGTGACTTTCTGTTTGCTGCCTATATCTTATTTGTCTGAATACTCAGGACAGATTTTGATGCACAAAATTGAATAAAATATTTGTATTTTTAACATGAGTTTGTCACAAACTTTGACTATCTTGACTCTGTCATCACCCATGGGCACTGTTTAAGATGGTGGTTCTCAACCTTTTTTGGCCTATGCCTACCATATGTTCAGAACGTCATTCCACCCCCCCCCCCCCCCTTTTCGAATTTCCTCCCTATAAATCCCTCCCCCACCCTTATTCAGTATACATAAAAATGGAAGCTAAATTTAATAACACATACTAGAACAAGTCTAGACATCTACATAAAATGTGATTTGTGGGCCTACTTAAGTTATAAGACAAATTTCATTAAGGCGAGAAGTACAGAACTGTAAAATATAGAGGGAAAAACAATATCAAGTAACTGGTTCTTGTATTAATGCGATCTTGAAATAATCTTAATTCCCCCTGAAACCCTAAAACCCCCCCCCCCCCCCCCGGGGGGGGGGGGGGGGGGGGGGGGGAGAATTCCCCACCGGTTGAGAACCACTGGTTTAAGAGAAGTTAGATGCAGGCTGGTCATAGCAATGTAGGGGTAAAACAGTAATATGAGTCATGGTTGTGAACCATAGACCATTTCACAACCACTAAAGAAAGTTGGGGCTTTTGGACTTGTTAGAGACAAAGTCTGTGAATACCGTGAACCAAGAAGAAGACAACCACAGAGATGCTACCAGATCTGAACATGGAAGTAAACTAGCTCATAAACATCGTTGTGTCTGGGAAACTGGAATACTTTGACCATGGGAAACATCACTGTGGCTTGGAATGAACAGTGATGAAAGGCATGGTTGCTAGGAAAAGAGACAGTGGTCAACCAGTGTGAAGATGGACGCAGAACATTGGAGACATCTCATACATAGAATCTGTTCCCCAGGCCGTGATGTCAGATGTTCTGCAAAGAACCTGCTTCATGATGATGAAAGTAATTTAGACTTCTATGCGACATCAATAAGGTTGCAGTGACTGTTTCATGCCATTTTCTTATCGTATTATTTTCTCTAGTTTTCCTTTGAATCTCAAGTTAGAAAGAGTTTTCTGGACAGACCCTTCGTCTAGGCTGTACAAGGTGTTGTTCACTGTTTCTGCTCATCCATAGCTTCAAAAATCTATCTTTTGCTCTGTTCCTGCTGTATCTAAATGTCAGCATGGTTTGTGGTGTGCTGTTTTTGTGGTAATCTTGATGGAACCACTTTCCGTTGTGTTACCAAAATCAAATTGTCATCTCCAGCGAAGAGTGACAGCAATGGAACTCCAGCAGATTTTATTGGGAGTCTTGGTTGTGCTTTCTTATTGGCTGTATCCTGGCTATATCTTCGTGTTATCTATTTATATCTTTGATGCTATCTAGCTCTTATACCTACAGATTTTCCTTCCATTATGGTTTTCAATAGTATTATGTCACTTGATGTAATCAGCAGTCTTGGCTTTGTCATTTTCATTTGTTAGCACCATCCTTGTTATATTGAGTTGTATTGGACTACTTTTCTTTTCTTTTTTCCCTTCCAATAGCTGGTTATGAAGACCCACATTTCAAAAGATTTAGTTTATGCTCCATCATGGTAGTTCAAGTCCATGTTTCCACTACATAAAGTGGTGTTAGAATACAGATAGCATTTGATGAGCTTCATGTTCAGTTTCTGTGATGTTTGTATAGAAGTATATGGTTCATGTTGAATGTAGGCTACACTATTCTGATTCTTTTCATGATCTCCATGTTGCCTGTCCTTGTCAGCTGTTGGGCTTTCTTTCCTTTTAGTGAAATTTGTGACTTTAATCTTCTTGATGTTCTTCTTCTTCTTTCGTTCGCTCTTCTTGATGTTAATTTCTAGGCTATATTATTGGCTGTTAATGTTAACTATATTCAGTTGGTTTGCATTATGATATAAATCATTTAAATATCTATTTAATGCCAAATGTAAATCCTGAAGTATAGTTTAAAAAAGCAGATTGTGTGTCGGTTTGACGTCATATTTTCATATTGCATGAATGAATGTAAACCACTGAGCCATCGAAATAATCAGACTGACTGGCACCTTACAGTCTGGACAGATGATAGTTTGTTACATTGTGCTTCAAAAAAAGGCATACCTACAAACTATGGCGGTCCGTGACCGGTTTAGACCAGGGATGTAGTTATACCTCTTCATAGCACAAAGCCTGAGCTGAATTGCAGAGACCATGTGTTGCCCATGTAGCATGATTCCTCACTCAGCCTGCTTAGTTTACTCCAGAGGAAAGGTAAATCTAATATATCTGGAACAAGACAAGCTGCAGAAGCTGCCGGATCAGCAAAGCTATGCTCTAACTGTCTGCCTGTCAGAGTTTCCAGTTGCAAACCAAGGTTTAGTGCCTGGTCTGCACTGCCATGACATTTAGTCTAGGTTGCATTTCCTCACACCAGAATAAGGCTTGTACAATCCCAATTGTGCTCCTCCGTCCTGAGCCATTGGCACATTGTGGGGTGTCGGGTTTGGTAAGTGCCGCCCAACATTTGATTAATTGATTTTTAGATGCTACACACAGAAGACCATGAAAAAAGACACGTAAATGCTGGACATTAGAAGTGATGTCCCATCTCTGAAAGAGCAAGCATACTTTTACATTCAATCATTTAGCTCTCATTGCTAGCCACCTAAACCAAATAAAATGGTATTGTATATAATTCAACTTCACCCATCTTTATACCAGTATAATATCAGGTCTATAAATGTTTTTATCTTAGTATTGTAACCAGGTGCTGCATTAGTGTGGTGGCTACTATTCACATGCTAGCCTGGTAGTCCTTGGTTCAGACCTCCCCTTGAAGTGGGGCAGTTTTGTGACTATCTGACTCGAGGATCTAACCAGACTAATGAGATCCACAAATATTTATGTAAGCTAAAGCAGCCAGCATGATAGTAGTCACATCATGCATTGAGTGCCATTTGGTCCAGAAATTATGGGCCTGGTGCCATATTCCCCAGCATGCCACTATGGCACGAAAATTGCTCCTTCTCTTTTATAATTTTGTCCATTCCACAAATTGAAATGAAATGTTAGACAAATTGGTGTCATGGCATGAAGGAAATTTGGTATCAGAAATCATTGACAGACAAAAGGCTGTGGATAAACATGACCACAAACACCTCGTGGCATGAACTATAAGAAGAAAGTCTCTTAAGACTTCGACATCAGAAATTGTTAAACATCGTGATAGATATGGGTTTCCAGCACAATTAACCCACTTAAATGAATCACATTGTGAACAGCAAGCAGCTTCAGGGTAGTTGGTGACAAATCAAACCTATTTGAGGTGCAGAGGGGAGTAAGACAACGCTCAATCTCTCCCCATATTGTTAACATCCATGCAGAAAATTTAATGAGAAACATCAACAATGATTTGACCAGAGAAAATGATGAGAGCAACGTTCTGCAATGTACATGCTACATAATCATTTCTTTTAAGATATGTTTCATATTTTTTCTACAACTCTTAACTCATGTAGTATTTTCTATACATATGCTAGTGGCGACAGGGTTACAAGCACTATTCACAATCCCGCATGTTGCATTCAAAACACAGCTGCGGGCAATTTGTAAGCAGTCTGCCTAACATTGGTTTTCATACAATGGTATGAGTTCCAGTTTTTCAGAAAGCAATGACAAACTACTGCACGTACACTTGCCAAAATTTCACAAACAGCCAAACAATGGTGGGGTTGACTGAAGTCCTGTAAAGGATATGCAACTAACTTGTATTTGTTTTGCTAGTTTATAAGCTTTCAGTTTTCTATGATGCTTGAGATTTCCCATTACTATTCTTTAAAATTTATCGCATTTGAGTATTGGAGGTAACTTAAGTTGTGATCATTTGTTGTGTCCATAATGTCTCTTCAAGTAAATCTCATGGGGAACTGGTATTCCTGTGGTTTGTGTGGTAACACCTCTTTTATGGCTGCTTGATAGATCTGTATTGTTTGTGTATGTCTTAATGAAGCAAGCTTTTTGTTTTCCACATACTTCAAGGTGTCAGTATATGTCTGGTTTTAACTGTTTTCTACAAGGCACATTATTTTAAATTGAAACTTGAGTAAACTGTTTCACTATATATGCTTGCAAATTTATTATGGATAACACTAAATTCTCTTATAGGAGTTAACTGTATATAGCTTTTCTACCGTGTAATATGTGTATCATGGAGCTAAACTTGCAACCAAAGTCTATAATAGACAAAACTTGTGAAATTACATGTTGTATTGAGAATGTTAGTTGGTACATTAACCCAATTAAGCAACTAATACTTTGATTTTGTTTCTGAGCGCTTATGAAATGTTTGTCAGATAAAAACATATTTTGGCTTGCAAATGCAGGATATGTTGCCAGAGTATCATCTTAAATGTTATGTGCTGTAATAGTACAAGGATATCTAGAGGTACCATGGAAGTGATCTCATAAAATGAACATGTGCCATTATTATGATTAATTGATAGCTTTTGATTTTTTTTTGTTAATAAATATCAATACAATTTCATTAAAGGTAATTACAGTAACAACAAATATCTTGCACAAAAGCCATTCGCATGTGGACGCTGTTATATCAGTGAATCAGGGCTGAGAATAGTCAGTATGAATGTTCAACTGCAATTGCCGTGTAGAGTGGGGAGAAATTGAATAGCCTGAAGCAGAAAAATATTAGAATCTATTTGATTAATTCACACAATAAAAATGTAAACTAATGCTATTGGTTAATTATTTATTTTTGTGTCCATGGAGAAAAGAAGCAATTGTACATAATAGTCTAGTGCGACTGTCTGAACCTGTGCCGCAATATAGACAACATATTCATATTTAGCACTTGTTTTCACCCTTTGAGGGGTAGGTGGCCTTGTGATTAGGGGAACCAGTCTCACATCTGGGTGTTTGACAACAGATTTTAATCAGAGGTGAAATTAAAGGTCCATGGTGACCGCTTTGGCAAATGGCTTATGTTCTCAGCTTTTAACATATTAGTAACTGGCATTCCACTATGAAAATGAGTCAGTCTTTAGCTGTTGTCAGTATTTCCCTCACAAGTCCCAACACAACTGTTTCATTGCCATGCCCTCCAGCATGACCTGCATAAGAACCAACTCATTCTTTCTCTTTCTTCTCTTCCCCCCCCCCCCCCCACACACACACACACACACACACCTCAATTCTGAAGAGCAGACAATTTAGTGCATGTTTCCTCTTTGTAACACAAGCCGTTCTGAATCTTCCATGGCA
This sequence comes from Cepaea nemoralis, assembly GCA_014155875.1. Classification (NCBI taxonomy): domain Eukaryota; kingdom Metazoa; phylum Mollusca; class Gastropoda; order Stylommatophora; family Helicidae; genus Cepaea; species Cepaea nemoralis. The sequence continues at coordinate 60,075 of JACEFZ010024953.1, read as the reverse complement.
TCGAAACAATTCTGATACAACTGCTCTCTAATGCACTTCCACCTCCATCTTCATTCTTATGCTGGAAATGTGTCAAATATGCAGTGAGCCACAGTCTTGCCTCACTCCTGTGTTGGTTTGTTGGCACCATCACTGGTGGTCTGGTGGTGTGTCTTCAGTCAACAGTGAGTAAAGGAACCTTTTACATGCCTTGAGGCATGTTGAGCATATAAGAACAAGTAACAGATTTTTTTACATGCTGTAAGAAGCATTGAGCTTATGGTGCTGACGCCATATTGTTATAGACTGTCAGCACTTGGTGGGTTATGTGATCAGTGTCACGCTGGCCATCTTTACTTCTCAATAAATGTCCTAGTACCTATATTAGGCTGGGTCGACCTGTTCGCCCAGAAATATGTGTTTAATCTGCTCCAGCGCAGGTTAGAATCCATGAACACTACATTAGGCTGGGTCGACCTGTTAGCCCAGAAATATGTGTTTAATCTGCCCCAGCGCAGGTTAGAATTCATGAACATTACATTAGGCTGGGTCGACCTGTTAGCCCAGAAATATGTGTTTAATCTGCCCCAGCGCAAGTTAGAATCCATGAACACTACATTAGGCTGGGTCGACCTGTTAGCACATAAATATGTGTTTAATCTGCCCCAGCCCAGGTTAGAATCCATAAACACCGGGCTGGAAGCAAGCATCCAGTCACCACAGTATCTCAGACATATTATGCTGGCCCTACATTTGTATAGACCCATCAGCACTCAACGGGTGTCTTGATCAATATCATGCCACCGCCTTTACTTTTGGCTCCTGGTAGTCTTGCATGACTATAATTTGAAGTGGGATTTTAGCACATATAAAATACTTGTTCTGGAAGTGTAGAATCCAGCATATCTCATAGTTGATTGAAAGTAAAGGACTCTCGTACTATGAGGCGTATTGGGTATAATCTACTGGCCTGTGACATAGCAGGATTAGGGGAGAAGGTTGTAAATATATAGTTTGAAACTCAGCTAGGATGGCCATCCTATTTTTATCTCCAGAACAAACTCCTGTCAATCTCTATTTCTTAACCGGATGTTGGCCAACTCATTGTTTCACATATTGAAAATACAAGCTCAAAGGTCTAGGGGATTTAGTACTACGACATACAGAGAACAGCCATCTAACGCACGGCCAGCCGCAACTATCATCAGGGGTAAACAAGTTTTCAAACATCTAACCCTTAATCACTTTTGACAGATTATTTTAAACCCACTGCCACAGTCTATCCCTGGTGTATTAAAGGTCCCTCAAAGACAACAGCAGCCTGACATAACAATAATTAAAACCAGAGGAAGTGAACAACTCATAGGTTTTTGAATATGAACTGTACATGTCATCATTTCTGGCCGAGCAAATAGTCAGAGGAGACAATTACAAATCTAAGAGGTACATAAGAAAATGACAACAAAGACACTTGAGTGTTGCTGATATTATCAGCAAGCTCCATCACAAGTTCTAAATCCAGAACAGGATACTGCATATGGAAAATTGGCAGTGGCACTGTCTGGTGACATAAAGGACAAAACAAGCTATTTGGGATTCTCAGTGAGCTCACAGATACAGCAACATAATCCAAAATACTAGATTTCTTCTAGAATGACAAATGTGAGGTTGAAACAAATTCTGTGAAATTTGAAGTTAATAATTTTCAGTGAGAACAGACCGTCATAGTCACACTACCGACTTCCATTTTCAAGAATGCACTAGCACCTGGCCATCTTGACAGACGATTGTTTTTAAAATGGAGTTATACCTCCCTATAGCACAGTCTTGTTAGAGACCATGTGTTGCCTATGCAACATGATCCCGCTCTCGGCCTGCCTAGTTTACTCCAGAGGAAATGTAACACCAATACGTCTGGAACAGGACAAGCTGCAGAAGCTGTTGGACCAGCAAAGCATTACTGTGTTGGAGCTTCCATCCTATACCAGTTGTTGACCAAGGCTTGGGGCCTGGTCTGCCCTGCCATGACATTCAGTCCTCGCACTAAGGTAAGGCTTGTACCCTCCCAATTGCACGCCTCCGCCCGAAGCCATTGGCACAATTGGGGGGGGGGGGGTGTTTGGTTTCAAGAATAAGACCGATAATAATCACAATAATGACATCCTTTTTCAGGAGTCGGACATATATATGGTTACACATAAGATTGCTGAAATTGTCTCGAAAAGTATTTGACATTTAAAACTTTTTGAAGCTAATAAAAGAAAATATGTTGTCTCCTAATATTGTTATTTTATTGGACTAGATAATAGATTTGACAGCATGACAATCCACTTGTAGCCGTGCTTAGACACTTAAGGGACACACGATAACAGAGATATTTGCTTAACTTCAGAACAAACATTCCAAAACTACACTGATGGTGTGTCTATATGACTTCCTACGTCTCTGCTTAGTATTTTCCCTGGCGTAGGGGTTAAGGACGTTGTTCGAAATCCTGTATATTCTCGTACGAAACACAGCTGCGCAAGATTCGGTAGTGGATCGCGTCGCACTGGTTACTTACAGAGGTATGTGAGCCGATCGTTCAGAAAGCAATGGCAAACTACTGAACATAAAACTTGCCAAGACATCAACAGCAGCTGAAGAATGCTGGTGTTGACTGCAATGTCCTGTAAATGGATATGCAAAAACAAAAAAAAATACACTAAGTGCTGGCTCCATGGCGAAGAGGTTATGGATGCAGACCACATTATGTTGGTTTTGTTTTTATGAAATGGAATCATAAAGTCAAAACATGCTGGGGTTGACTGCTACGTCCTGTACAGGATATGCAACTAACTTTTAAGATACACTTAAGTGGGAGTTCGTTATCGCAGTGGCTACATTAGTGCAGTGGCTAGCACACTTGCAGCCCTATAGTCATGTGTTTGAATCCTCATCAATGCAGATTTTGTTTTAATTGACGTGGACTCTTAAGTTGACCCAGCCAGACATTGGTACCAAGAAATATGCTGGGAATTAAAGGTGGCCGGCATGATATAGACTACATCAGCCATTGAGTGCACCTGGTCTATAGAAATATGGTGCTAGCATTATACAGCATTGGTTGGTAACTGGTCTAGGATCGAAGCTCCAACAGGCGGGCAGTTAGAGCATTGCTTTGATGATTCTGCAGCTTGTCTTGTTCCAGACGTAATGGTATCACCTTTCCTCTGGAGTAAACTAGACAGGCCAAGAGAGGGATCATGCTGCATGGGCAACACATGGTCTCTAAATTCAGCACAGGCTTTGTGTTATGGAGAGATAACCCCATTTTACAAACTATCGTCTGTCAAGACGGCAAGGTGCCAGTCATTCAGTCATTATACACCCAATATGCCTCATCTCATCTCATCTTGTTCCTCGTGTACCTTGTGGTGTCGAGGTAAAGTATAAACATTGGGAGAGTGCCCACTTATGGGCTTCATGTATGGATATTCCCATGGACTCTGCTATTCCCTGTGTCCATCATTTACGTGGTCAGCCCCTTCCTCTGGTCTGTACATCGTTGCTTCTTGTGGTATACTGTTAGTTGGTAACCCAGTTGCATGGCCAAACCATTTGACTTGCTGCCTTCTGATAAAATCTAGTGCAGCTATAACCCCCACTTTAGTCCTGATTTCTTCATTTCTGATCTTATCTCTTCTTGATACATTGAGTATTCTTCTCAGGAATCTCATTTCTGTTGTGATTTTTCTTTTCTCTTTTTCTGTCATTGTCCAGGTTTGGCATTTGGTAACATAGAGTTGTTAGGAAGAGTGTGTTGTAAAGTGCTTTCTTAGTAGTTATTGATACATGTTTGTTCTTTAGTATTGGTGCCATTTGTCCAATGAGTTGGTTTGCCTTATTACATCTATTTTCGATCCCATCTTCTGATTTGCCATTTGATATTATACTTCCTAAATACTTGAAGCTCTTTACTTGTTTCAGGGGTTGTTCATTTAGGTGAATTAGTTGTTGTTTTTTCTTCTTTGGTTATAGTTTGGTTTATAGTCACTACCTCTCTTTTACTTGTGCTGATTTTCATGTTATCTTCCCTACACACTTCATTTAGACTATTCATGTGGTCTTGTAATTCAGCTTCTGATTTTGCTAATAGTGCTTGATCGTCCGCAAATAGGAGTTCTTTAATGTTGATGGTTCTTCTTGTGTGTTCTCATCATGCTGTGTTCTTGCGGTCTCTGTTTGGCTGATATCTTTACATATGTTGTTTATATAGGTTATGTACTCCGGATCTTATGGTGTAGGGTTCTGAGTGTCCTCCATTTGTTCTTACTATGCATTCACTGTTGTTGTATAAGCTTCTTCATAAGTTTGTTAGATGTGTACTCACTCCATATTGTTTAAGGATTTCCCACAGCTTGTTTCTATCTACTCTATCAAATGCCTTTTCTTGGTTGACAAAGGCTAAGTAGAGTGTTTCATTCAATTTGGTTGATTTTTCTATACGTTGTCTAAGAGCAAAGATAGCATCTGTCCATCCTTTTTTTTTCCTAAATCCAAGTTGTGTTTCGCTTAGCCGGAGTTCTATAGCAGTTCATAATCTTTTCTCAAGAATTTTGCAAACTATTTTCCCTGCATGACTCGAAAGGGAAATGCCTCTGTATTGTGTGCAGTCTCTTTTACTGCTTTGTTTCTCCAAATTGGGATAATAATGGTGTTTCCCCAGTCTCGTGGTGTCTGTTGTTCTACCTACCCAAACATGGTTGAATAGTCTATGTAGTCATGCTGTATAAAAGGATCCTTTTTTTAATGCACTAAGCACTAAAGTCCAGCGAGTGAATTTTTTCTACAAGCGAGACCTTTAAAGTCTTGTTACTAGCTCCTGTTAATAAAACACAATGATGTGTTCCCCAAAAACTGTAATATGCACATTCAACAAATTGCTGAAATATTTAACATGCACACCATATTTCCACAGTAAACATTGCTCAGAGCACAAACTCTAGCTCCAGGGATATCTGAAAAAACTGCACTCATTCTTCTTCTTTCGTTCGCCTGAAATATGTTTATAACTGTAATGTTGTCTCTTGTATGAATCTAACAATCTTTTTTAGTTCACTCAGCGGTCCATAGAGTTTATCTTCCACTGTCGTCTCTCTAGGCCAGAAGGTTCGCCTGGATATGTTGTAGTTTAGGCAATCCTGGAGTATGTGCTCTGCTGTCTGCGATGCCAAACCACATGTGCACATGGCTGAGTAACCTTGAATTTTGTATACATGTGGTTGCGTAATCTATTGTGTCCTGTTCTGAGGCGCAGAAGAATGACCTGTTCTGGTCTGTCCATAACGTGGTAGTCGTCTTGAGTAGGGTTTGGTGGCCTTCTGACTGATTGATCATTCTTTTCTTTTGGTGGTATGTAATGGGCACATCAGGTTGTTCTTCTTTTGCTCCTTCCTTAGCCAATCGATCAGCTCTGTCGTTTCCGGGGACTCCACAGTGGGATGGTATCCACTGTATGGTGACCTTACGCTGACTGCTAAGTTCAGAAAGTAGTGTCCTTAGAACTGGCAATTTCCCAGACAGGAGCGCCTCTATTACGGATTTTGCATCTGTCAATATCACCACAGGTTGTGTACCATGGCTGGTATTTTGTAATTTCTCTGTGGCTATCTTGATTGCCTCAATTTCAGCATCATAGTTATGGCAGTACTTTCCTGTTGGAACTCTGGCCGTGTCCCTAGTATTATTTGGGTATTCTATGTACACTCCCGCTCCTCCATTTCGAACAGCATTTTGTGCTGACCCATCTGTGTAGACTCGGATCCAGAGATCCTGTGGGTATTCGTCATCAAGGAAGCTGAGAGTGGCTGTTCTGCGCTGTACACTGTTCTGTTCTTCCTTGTCAAATATTCCTCTCACTTTTGTCTGGATTTGTAGGGATAGTCTATGTTCATCTTTCCACGGGGTTCGCTCTGAAATAGTTGTCAGGGGGATACCAACTGTGGGAAGATCGATGGTTTCTCTGCAGAGTCATTTGGCCTGGTGGATGAAACTACTTCTTTTCAACCGCCCCGTACCTAAGTTTTCAAATCGGTTCTTCATAGGGTGGCCTGGCAAGCTGAGGAACTTTTCTGCTTGTATTAGTGTTTTTGTATCTCTGTGTTCTCTTAGAGCTTGTGTCCTCCCCATTTTCTCCATTGCTACTATAGGGGTTGATCTCATCCCTCCTGTGATGACTCTAAGAGCTTGATTTTGCACCTTGTCCAGCTCCTGTAATGTGGTTTTTGATGCTGAACACCACACAGGTGACCCGTATTCCAAGTGTGGTTGTATGCTATGTTGATAAACTTTGCTAAGTATTTTCCCACTGGCTCCCCAAGTGGTTCCACTTAGCTTTCTCTGGATGGCTATTTTCCTTCTGGCTTTTGCTACTGCTTTTTTGATGTGATTTCTCCATGTCAGCCTGTCGTCGAATGTTACACCAAGGTATGTTGGTTCTTTATCTTCTCTTAGGGGTGTTCCCTGAATGATCCCTGCGTTTTATTTTGGAGAAAGGGTAAATAGAGTGGTGCTGCACTTGTAAGTGTTTATGCTGACACACCATCTATCTGCCCATGCAACAAATGTATCTATAGCTCTCTGTAGCAATATGGTGGCCACTGATGCATGTTCGTTTGTGCTCCACAAAACCAGGTCATCAGCGTACATTGCTGCTTTAATTCCATACGGTAGATTAGCAACAAGATCATTGATGAAGATTAGAAAAAGTGTTGGGGACAGGACTCCACCCTGGGGAACAATAATACTTTCTTGCTCTTGAGACCGTTTATCTGTACTCGGGCTCTTCTGTTGTGTAAGTATGCTTTCACCCATTTGTACATTCTTCCATTGACTACAGTTCCTCAGTTTCTTCATCAGACCTTCTTTCCAGACTTTGTCAAAGGCTTTCTTCAGATCTATCTTCTTCTCTTGGAATGCATCCTCAACTTCTTGAGAGAGATAGGTTGCCTGATCTTCCATAGAGTAGCACTGCCTAAAGCCAGCCTGTTGTGGCACAAGGATGTTTTCACTTTCAATGTACCACTGTAGTCTGTGATTTATGACGCGTTCCATTGTTTTACAGAGACAGCTGGTGAGGCTAATGGGTCTGTAGCTGGAGGCAATGGAACTGTCTTTCCTAGATTTTAGGAGGGTTATCATTATTGCTTCTCTCCAGACTTGTGGAACACTGCCTAAGGTCCATGTGTTATTAAAGATCTGTAGCAGCTTTGCTTTGGCCTCTGTTCCTAGGTTCCTGATCATTTCATTGGAGATACCATCAGCTCTTGGTGACTTTCTCATTTTCAGTTTTGATATTGCTAGCTCCAGTTCACTTATTGTGATAGGTGCCTCCATAACCTCATGTACTATTTCCTTCTGTCCTGTATGTTGCCATTTCTCTCGAATCTCTTGTTGTTTCTCTGGACTAATTTCGATATTGTTATCTTGTGCGAATGAGTCCGCAAAATGGTCAGCTGCTTGCTTTCCTGTTAAGATGTTTCCGTCTTTATGTAGTGCAATTTTTGAGTTTCTCCCTGTGCCCTCATCGTTAAGCTGTTTTATTAGCTTCCACAACTTCCTTGTGTCTCTTTCAAAGTTCAGTGACTCTGTTTTCTCCTGCCAGCTTTTCCGTCTAGCCTGCAGCTGGGCCCTTTGAAATTTGGCTTTTGCGTGCTGATATTTATTGTGGTGCTCTTGGCTGGGATTGGCCTCTGCTTGCCTTCTACACACTTCCACATCATTATGCAACTGTTCCAGTTCACTACTCCAGTAGGGTTTATAATGTTTACGGGCTCCTCTTGGTATTGTTTCTCGTGCTGCCTGTAGTATGCATTTCCCAAACTCTTCAACTACTTTATTTATGTCCTTCTCAGTGTTCAGGTTTCTAACCAGTATGCTGGTGCGATGCTTGTACATTGCCCAGTCTGCTTTCTTGTAGTTCCACCTCGAGAGGGTGCTGCTTTCACTTACAAGCTCATTTTCTACAGTTAGAAAGACTGGCCGATGGTCACTGCCACCAAGTTGTTTCCCAACAATTCGTGTAATGTTCCACTCCAGGTCTGGTGAATGAAAAGCCAGGTCAGGTGTAGTTGTAGTGTGCCATGATCTCGAGTAGAAGGTATGTGGGTCAGACGGCTTGTTAATCAGGATGAATCTATTATCATCCTGCCAGTCTTCCAGTCTCTCTCCTCTCTGGTCCATGTGATCATAGCCCCAGCTCTGCGAGTGGCTGTTGAAGTCGCCACACACAATCATTTTTCCTTTTAATGGTAGTGTGTCCAGTGCCTGTAGGCGGTAATTTGGACAGTAGTAATTAATCAGGTGAAGGTCTGTATTGTCTGTCTTAAGTTTAAGTGCCTGATACTCAGCCCCTTCCATGTAAACTTCAATTTGGGAAGCAGGGAGTCAGACAATAGTCAGTATCCCACCCTTTCGCCTGTCCTTTCGGTCAGATCGGAAACACTGGTAGCCTCTGATTTTGAAAGCTATATTTTCGTTGAGGTAAGTTTCTTGCAAGCAACATACACTTACATTTTCTTTGGCCAAGATGTTTTCTAGTTCTATTCTTTCGATCTTGAACGCGATCTTGAAAAGGTCTTCATTTCCCCCCTCCCCACCCTGGAAACCCTAAAATTCCCCGGGGGGGGGGGGGGGAGATTCCCCACCGGTTGAGAACCACTGTCTTAGAAGGACCTCCAGTAGTTATGGTTAGACCCTTACGAGGCATAAGGCCCAGCACTGCACCTGCTTGGGGGTCCAGAGCAGGGCGAGCACCATAACATGTCGCAGTTGTCGACATAATTCACGGCGTTATTGCGTGGCAGCCTGATTTCTGTGGTAAAACAATTTCCTGATAAAACGATGGGATAAGTGCATCAATGTTGGTGGAAATTATGATGAGAAATAAAGGGACAATGTATGTATAAGAATAAACTGGTTTCAAGTTGTTATCATGTTTAGTTATTTTTCTACAGCCATTTGTGACTTACTTATAACTTACTCTTGTACAAACTATCGTCTGTCAAGACGGCAAGGGCCAGTCAGTTAGTCGTATGTTTTATTCAAAACAATATATTCACTTAGTGAATGTAAACTTTGTTTATATGGTATCTCTGTGCGAAGGGGTTATGAATGCAATTCGTAATCCCGGATGCCTCGTCCGAAACACAGCTGCGGGCGATTTGGAAGCAGATCGCATTGCGTTGGTTTCCATACAAAGGTATCAGCGCCGGTCGTTCAGAAAGCAATGGCAAACTAATGACCGTAAACTTGCCAAGAAATCAAGAAAAACAGCCAAAAGGGTGGGGGGGGGGAGATTGCCTGCGACGTCTCGTAAAGGATATGCGACTAACATAAAAATTATATTTTATACATACAGGAGTTCTGTCAGTCATATAGTTGTGAATGTTTATACTAAACATCAATATTACTGACTGCCATGTTTTATATAGTTACGTATTCATTATGTATTTAAAATAAAAATAATACAATTTTCATCCTGACCATGTGCCTGGCCAGCTGGCGTAGGCGTCGATGTCTTTCCACAAATCTCGATCATTAGTATTCTAGATCAACTCTACTGATGACTGTTCCGTCGGTGAGCTGTGTTTCTTACAAGACTACAATATCGTTTCCGTAGAGTAGTTTTTCAAGAATGGGTCGACGTTGACTAAATGATGCACAGTTCCAGTACAGTACTCGAACATTTCCGATACCCAATCTGTCACATTTTAAGCGCCTTCTGCGCGCGCCCGCCCTATTACCACGTTGTGTCCTAGCTGGTCGTCTGGTCGTCATGTTAGGCTTAACTATCGCCACCGGGCGCCGATGATACGCCGAAAGAAGACCGGACGCGCGTGCACGAACTCCGTTGCACGGTCCGAACTCCATTTCACCACGAAAAAAACACTTAATCCATACACATTTCGGAAAAAACACGTGTGTTGCGGGATTTCAGGGTTTCTTTAACAGGCGGCACCTCGGACAGGCCATTCTGGTCCGCGACAACATACTAGTGTCTGAGATCGATATGTCCGCCTGGAACAGCGATGCCCTACAAGTGCAGGCATTAAGAATAATGACACCAGTGCAGCTTGTAATCGTTAACGTCTATGCGCGAAATGGGAAGGTCGACGTGCGACAATGGCAGAGTTTGTTCGATATGGATGAAAGGCATATCATCTACTGCGGGGATTTCAATGCCAGAGGCAGTCAATGGGGGAATTGCATCACCAATAGACAGGGAGAAGATTTGGAGGACGCCCTGGCATCTGCTGCCCTAATCTGTCTGAATGATGGGAAGGTCACTAGAATGGCCACTCGACCAGGCGACTCTGACAGCATCATTGACTTGGCTCTGGTGTCGCCCACCATCGCACCAAGGTGCCGGTGGGGCACACTGGGATACCACGATAGTGACCACTACCCTTGTGTCATCCTGATCAAGAAAGACGAGGCCATGAGTCAAAGAAACAAGACCAATGCCTTCCCGTACTACACCACTGGTCAAGACGCCATAAGCAAGATCAGAAGAAGGAAACTAACTTCCTCCCGTAGGAGACAAGAAAGATGGCTGCAGCCACCATGGTGGAATGGAGAGGTCGAGAAGGTGTGGCTGGGAAAGAGGCAGGCTGTCAAAGACTGGCAAAAGGCCAGAAAAGCTAACATGCCACAGGTTGAGTTGGCGAACCTGAAGACTGAGGTCGTTAGGACGACGACTTTATTCAAATCCTGCGCCAAACAGGCCAAGGCCGACAAATGGGACGAGTTCTGCAGGAAGGTGTGCTCCGAGCAATCTCTTACGACATTCTGGCGCCTCCACAAGAGCATGAACGGTGCTGCACAACGTAGGGGTATTCCAGACTTTCAAGGCACAGACCTCGCATGGAAAAAGTCGGATGCGGATAAAGGTAAGGCCCTTCTTGCACGCTACATAGAACAGACTGACCAGAAAGACGAGCCCGCCAGACAGAGGACCACAACGACACTCTCTCAGTTGTGCGAGGGGGTCGGGACAGACGAAGAATGGACAATCACAGTTGAGATATTGCGTGCGATGCTCAAGAAATCACCTAACACCGTCCCAGGCCCAGACGGCATCCGATATGGTGACCTAATGGTGATATCAGATGATGACATGGAAGAACTGGCCAGAGAATTCAACACCAGTATCCAGAGGGGTCAGGTCAAAGAAGAATGGCTACACAGCTACTTGCTGCCGCTGCCAAAACCGAACAAAGACCACTCCAAGATAAGCGGCTACAGAATCATTACGATGCAGAATACTGTTGGCAAGCTACTGGAGAAAATTGTAGCACACAGACTTGCTTGGGACTTGGAACAGCTCGGCTGCTTCCCGCCCACACTTGGAGGATACAGACGCAACAAAGAGTCATGGCTGAATGCGGCGGTCTTTGCTCAAGATGTTTATGAAGGATTTCAGGTCAGAGAAGAGACATGTGCGGCCGCCATAGACTTAGAGGACGCATATAACAGAGTATCTTTCGAGCACTTGATGCAAACCCTCCTCAGACTGAAAGTGCACCCTCACCTTGTACGATGGATAGCTGCAGTTCTACTCCAAAGGAAGGTGGTGCTAAGATGCGGGAGTTGGTCTTCTGAGCCGATAACGATATGTCCAGGATTGCCGCAGGGTTCACCACTGTCACCAGTACTATTCAACGTGTATACGGTGCCGATCACTGAACAACAGTTGGATGGGAGGGGTAGGACTCTGTCATTCGTTGATGACATCCTCGTGTATCGACAGGGTCGAGATAGACAGGCGGTTGCCAATGATATGCAGGGCGAACTAGATCGAATTTCCTCATGGTGTACTGATGCCGATGCCCTTGTCAACCCTGCAAAGGCAACGGTTACATGGTTCTCACTAAACAACCATATTGTGAAAACAGACCTGCCGGCAGTAAGAATGGATGGGAGCATTCTGAGTAGAACCCAGTCAATGACATATCTTGGCGTGAGGCTTGATCGTAGCCTGTCCTTCAGAGATCATGTCGATTATGTCATAACGAAGGCTCGAAAAGGTTTGGCAGCAATGAGAGTCATGGCGACTGCCAATATCGAGCAAAGACTGCTATTACTTCTGTTCCAAGGACTTGTGCTTTCACGCATAGAGTATGCCCTGGCCATCCTCACTGTCAGCCCTACACAGATTGGAAGACTTGAAAAGGTACAAAACGAAGCCATGCGCATCATTTTGGGCTGCACGAGAGACACCAGCTGTGTAGCAATGAGATACCTCCTTGACTTCCCGACAATGGAACACAGGATCAAGATCTGGAGAGCTCGTGCATACTTAAAAATAAGTGCAGATGAGCAGCACCCTCTGCATGACGCTGTATTCAGAGAAAAGGGTGACAGGCTAAAGAGGGGCAAATCATGGATGGGTCGGGCGGAAGATGTCGTCGGACAGGTCTGCAGTCTTACCAGTATCAACCCCGGCAAGGAATGGGTGCCGGTGCCTCCAGCTTTTAAGTGTACCTTCTCCTGCATTATCACACTCGACAGACGGTGCAGAGAGCAGAACCCTGCCGCTGTCAATGCAGAGGTTAACGCGCTCATCTATGGTCACTCAGATAGCCCCGAAGTGCTCATCTATACAGATGGATCTGTTGTAAAGCAGCAGAGAAGTGCGTGGGCATTTACAGCCCGTTCAGCGGGCCGAACCGTTCAAGAATCCAGTGGTGCCCACTCTATGACCACGAGCAGCATGACGATGGAGGTGATGGCAGTTACACAGGCTTTCATATGGCTGGAATCACAGCATTATACCAACGTGTGTGTACTAAGTGATTCAATGAGCATGATTCAGAAGGTCGAAGCTGGATCTGTACGTAGACAGTGGACTGAGTCGCTGCGGAAGTCTGTTGTCCGCAAAGTCACCTTCATCTTCGTCCCGGGACATGCGGGAGTCGAGGGAAATGAACGAGCTGATAAATTGGCTGGCTCTGCACCCCCTGTAGATGGCCAGCCCATGGATCGTGCCGATGTTATTAACGCCCTTAAAGATATGGCGAGAACAGAGGATTTTGACGCCAGTGATTCCACATCGCTTTCCAGGATGAAAGACCTGGGAGTAAGAATCGGCACAGCCAGACGCGAGAGGTACATCGGGAAAACAAAGCGCCTCGTCAACCAACACAGAACTGGCACTATTAGCCACCGGACGCTGATGCATATGCTGGGGGGAGGATCTGAGCACCTATGGACATGTCCGGAGTGTAACGAAGATACCCCAACTGATAACTAACTAACTAACTAACTCTACTGATGATATCCCTCCATGCCACCGTCTCATAAAAGAGTAGGTTTTAATGAAAACAACCAGAGGCAAAAAGAGGTTAAATTAACTATAAAAGGGTGGGTTAAAATAAGAACCCGGGAGAGAAAGAGTTAAGAAGAAAACACGGTGATGCAAACACACGGAGCGGACTTCCCGGTTTTGTGAGTGCAGATGGTGACGTCACGCCGACCAACTCCGGACTCGTTCGGCAGGTGGCGAAACCATGTCTGTGTGTCCGTGAATGGATTTACTCCGTCCCCACTGTCAGGCTTTTCTGATTTCTGGCGATTACGGGTAAGCTACATGTCTTATATTATCATGACTAACATGCTACATTGTTGTTGTTTATAAACAGAAGCTGTAATTAAGCAAGGTTTGTAGAAATGTCGGCTGCGATCGCTTCTCGTTGCTCCTGTGCACGTTTGAGGACAGGCAGCATAGCACCAGGGCTCTCTAAAAATAGACCGCCGTCCCTGCGACCGAGTGGAAGAGGTCTTGTAGAAAAAGTACATCTAAAAACAGCTCTCACACTCCACATCAGCAGATATTTGGACAGAATTGATCCACATCTATATTCAGTTGTTACAATTTGTAGCATATATATTGGCACGATATTGCAGTTGTGATGAAGGTTTATCTTGGGCTTCTGACTGTTTATTTTTTCGTGACTATCTCAATCCTTAAAATCAAGACTGATCGGAGGAAAGCATCGAGGCCATCAAATTAACGTAGTCATAAATTATTGGGTATTCACTATTAGTATTACTATTAGACTATTTTAGATTGCTTTAATATAACGAAAAAGAAGGAATATTAGAAGACAGCGTACACTAGACAACAAAAGACATGAAGCTGTTAGCTATTAAATAAAAATAAAATCAGACATTAGAACCACCACATCATTTGTAGGCTAAAGATAGAACTAAACTAACTGATAAATAATTTAATATAATTATACAATAGTATTAACTATTATTATCTGTTATTATTATTATTATTATTATTATTTACATTCTTCCAAGGACTTCTGGTCGGGCTAGACGTATTTTATGAAGGTAAACAAGAGTGTTGGGTTGGTCCTAAAGTACTAGTACTACTACTACTAGTAGTAGTAAAACGTTACACTCCAATAAAATGTGTTTGTTTTCACTGTTTCCTACATTCTACAACTTCTGAGAGAGCCTGATCTCATCTCAACTCTTTTCTTGCACCTTTGGGTCAATTCCATCTCTTTGTGATTATTTATTGTGATTTACACTCTTTGTTATTGTTGTTCAGTGTGTATATTACATTTAACCTCATTGTTGTTATTATTCAGTGTGGCTTACACTCTTTTATATATATTCCATGTTGTTTACTTTACACTCTTTGTTATTGTTATTTAATTTACACTCTTTGTTTTTGTGTGATTTACACTCTTTGTTGTTATTATTTAGTATGATTTAGACTCATTGTTGTTATTCAGTGTGATTTACAATTGTTCAGTCCTCTTTGTTGTTGCTATTATTATTTAATTTACACTCTTGCTTTTGTTATTCAGTGTGATTTACACTCTTGCTTTTGTTATTCAGTGTGATTTACACCCTGTTGTTATTTGGTATGATTTTTTACACTCTGTTTATTGTTGCTCAGTGTGTATGTTACATTCAACCTCATTGTTGTTACTGTGATTTAGCCTTTGATATTATTCAGTGTGATTTTGTTACATTCGTTCAGTCCTCTTTGTTGTTCTCATCTCATCTCATGTTCCTCTTGTACCTTGGGTGTCGAGGTGAAGTATAAACAGCAGGATTGTGCCCGCTTATGGGCTTCATGTATCGATATTCCCATGGACTCTACTATTTTCTCCATCCATCGTTTACGTGGTCAGCCTCTTCCTCTGCTTCCCTCTGGTCTGTACATCATTGCTTGTTGTGGTATACTGTTACTTAGTAACCTACTTGCATGGCCAAACCATTTGACTTGCTGCCTTCTAATAAAATCTAGCGCAGCTATAACCCCCACTTTAGTCCTGATTTCTTCATGTTTGATCTTATCTCTTCTTGATACATTGATTTTTCTTCTCAGGAATCTCATTTCTGTTGTTGTGATTTTTCTTTTCTCATTTTCTGTCATTGTCCAGGTTTGGCATATGGGTAGCATAGAGTTGTTACACTCTTTGTTGTTATTCAGTGTGATTTACATTCGTTCATCCTCTTTGTTGTTGTTATTTGGTATTATTTACACTCTTTGATATTCCATATGGTTTACACTCTTTGTTTTCTCATTATTGTTATTTAATTTACACTCTTTGTTTTTGTTATTCAGTGTGATTTACACTCTGTTATTGTTGCTCAATGTGTATATTACATTTTACCTCTTTGTTATTATTGTTATTCAGTGTGATTTACATTCGTTCACTCCTCTTTGTTGTTATTTGGTGTTATTTACACTTTTTGATATTCCATATAGTTTACACTCTTTGTTGTTAGTCAGTGCGATTTACACTCTTTGTTGTTATTAAACTTAATTTACATTCTTTGTTGTTGTTCTGTATGATTTATATTCTTTGTTGTTATTCAGTGTCATTTACACTATGTTATACAGATAGTTTGATTTGGTTTGTAAAGGATCAACTTCATTACAGGCTTCAATAACTTTCAATAAGTGCTTGTTTCCTCCCATTGATCTTACACTTGCACAAACTTGGTAGCACCCATGAAAAATTGCGTGTGATTTATAGAACTAAACGTGCAATGTCTTTTTGTATGGGTATATTTATAGAGCGGCTTCGTGGCTTAGAGTTTAGCGACTTTTCTCCGAAATCTCAGTATACTCTCGTGGGAAACGTGATGACGGTGAGAATCAGCAGTGGTTCGAATCGCATCAGTAACTTACAGGGTATGTGAGCCTGCCGCTCAAAAAGCAATGGCAAACTACTGAGCGTAATCTTGCCAAGAAATCAACATGCAGCTGAAAGATGCTGGTGTTGACAGCGATGTCCTGTAAAGGATATGCAAAAAAAAAAGAATTTATAGTTGTGAAATTTGGCTAGTGCAGCAACATATTTGATTTATCTTTTCTGTGCCCACTGCTGAGGAATTTTTAATGTACCAAATATGTCAGTGAATCCTCTTAGTTTTTTCGTCATTATTGTTATGCATATTCATCTGCTATGATGCTTGTGTCCTATAATTTCTATAAGAATGTTCCTCCAATCGCGCTCGTTGTCTATGCAATAACAAAACATTGTAGCAGCTCAACGGGAGCCATAACTTAAACGTAAAAACAATAATGATAGCAGAAACACTGGCAATCCACGTCCAAATAAATTTTAATCGTGTTGCTCGGTCGGACAGGTTCAGCAAATGATTATATGACCATTCTCATATTGCTGGGAGGATTGGCCAAACTTATAATAATAATTTATGTAGAAATATATCATTTCGACTGCCGAATCCGATGCTAACCTATTTTATAACTAACTGACAATGAACTGGGTCATCGTTCTATATCTACATTACGTTTATCTGTTCCGTTGATCTATATCTGGTGTGACGCCATGATTTTTAATTGCTGATTGCTCGGCCAGTTATGATGCGCTTAATTCTTCTCATTTCTCCTGCGCCCTGCATTCATTCCCTATTGTTCCTTGCCATTCAAACTGTGCCCTTATTTCCTGACGTTGCGGGAGTCTCATATAGCATGTCCATAATCTTTTCAATTAACTATAGTTGCTGAAAGTTCAATGTTACAAACAGAACTGCCCGTCTTCAAGATGATGTCAAACGTTACTGCCCATGGTAACCGTAGTTCGTGTGACGTCATCTATAACCTCTGTATTCATACGCCTCACAGTGATTCTCTTTATTTGTCTGCCACAATTTTTGTATCCGATTATAAATCATTCTAATCAATGACTTTTGCCTCCGACGCTACATGGCATCATCATCTTCTTCGTTCATCTGATATTGTTTTTGTTTTGGATGTAATTGCTTTGTGTTTGCTTACAATGCATTTGTTGATCAGCTTAGCTGTCCCAAGTAGTTTCGTAGGACTTTTCCACAACCTCATAGTGGTAATGTCATCTGTTCCCCAACAGGCATGTATAGAACAAGTCTTGTGTGCTTGTTGATCCTTAGGGGAATGCACTGGCAGAACATGGAATGCCTTGTCATCCAAGATAAATTGACATATGATGCTCTGGTACTGGGCTCTGTGGTGAAGGAGTTACGGACGTAATTTGTAATCCCGTATACCGCGTTCAAACCACAACTGCGGGTTACTTGGAAGCAGACCGCCTTGCGTTGGTTTCCATACAAAGGTATTAGTGCAGGTCATTCAAAAAGTAATGGCAAAGTACTGAATGTAATCTTGCCAAGAAATCACAAACAGCCACAAAATGCTGAGGTTGACTGCCGTGTCCTGTAAAGGATATGCAACTAACTTTAACTTGGCTCACCCAAGGAAGGTCAAGCCCTGCTTATGGCTGTTTAGCCTAAATTGCCATGTTTTGGGCTTTCAATTCATCATAACTGGCTTTAGAGAATATGACACAATCTGTAGATTTGGGACTTTGATGATCTCCAGATAAGTTGTTCATCCCTCAGCACAGTGCCAACTTTGTTGTTTATTTCCAGTATCTGAGTTTTGGCTGGTGCCTTCTGCATTTATTTACAGGGAGAGCAGCTAATTCCAAGCATAGTACGAACCCTGGAAAACCATTTAAAGCATTGTTTTTCTGTTTTGCTCATTTGTCAAAATAATAAAGCCTACCTTCAAAGGACATTATTTACCCGTGATTTGGGATAGACTGATTAGTGCCAGAGGATTTTCCACTTAGTGGTTTCTGGTCACTGCATCTCTAGGGGCCATCAACTCTGAGATGCCTCTTTATATTGAATTTAGACTATGAAAGGACATCCGGTCCCCAACATGGTGGATAGGCATTTAAACCGTTAAGGTCTCCGGAGTGTTTATGCTTGTGACTGCAGTTTGCATTCGCATTTTCCTCATGTTGGACTGGTAGTGCATGGTTCCATCGCCCTGCTACTGAGAGTGCGTGGTGCGACAATGTGAGCTGTGAATTTCGTGTGGAATGCTTTTACATCTGTCCGCAGTTATTTGTAGCGTGAACTGCATGTTCGAAAGGATGGCGTCCGGCTGTTGCTGAATTGACTGGTTTGCCTTTTTGGTTCACAAGTGCATTTTGCTCTGAGACTCCTGTGGGGTCATCGATGGAGCTTTGGAGTTTGTACTTTATGTGGTGTTTTCGGCGGGTCACCCTGTGTAAAGAGACCGAGCCATATGGGATAAAACCCGGGTCAACGAAGGCCGACGAGGAACTGTATTTTTCATGGAGGACTTTTGTGTTGGCATTCTGGTGGAGACATTATGCACAGGGTACCTGTGCAGGTTGTTGGCTTGCCGAATCTGTCTTTTGCACTTCTCACATCGGGCAGTGAGGAGAATTGCGTGTGATATTCACTGGCACAGGAACGGAGCATAATGGGGACGACCTGGTGCCGTGAAGTTGGAACCGCGACTAACTAACTAACTAGACTATGAAAAGGCCTTTTCAACATTGATTGGGAATTGATGAGACACTGGAATCTCATAGTGGATCATTAGCTTAATAAAGACTACATATAGAGATATGAAATGCAAGAGTGCTTCATGAGGGAAAACATGAAATAAGCACAGGAGTGTGGCAGGCTACCTTTTGCATCTTTATGGTTCTTACTGACTATAGTTTGGATTATGAAAACAGAAGCTACCACACCACAAATGAAATTCAGTGGACTCAGAAGGAGCAGCTTGATGATGTGGGCTTGATGTGAATGACATTGCCCTCCTGTCCTATGCACAAAATCGTATCCAAGATAAATAAAAACACTTGATGCGTGGTCTTAACAATCAGGTCTAAAAATGTACAGTGGAATGACAAAGATAATGAGAATAAATCATGCAAATTAAACATGATTTTCCTCATTGAAACAGTCTTTAAGAGGTAAAATGATACTCATATTTAGGTACCAATATAGAGCAAGACAGGGGAACAGGTAAAGATTTTACAATAAGAATAAAGAAGACAAAAGGTGCTATCATCCTTTTCTGCTTCTTTTGCTGTTTATCCCCCATAGCCCTAAGATATTTATGGCAGTTAAAAGTATCTGTAGTTGAGTTGAGCTAAAAACCGACATCAGGACATTCTCACATGCGCTCCATCTCCATGTTCAACAGCCAGCAAAGAGTCATATTGCTAATCATTCCAACTGCTATCTGATTGACAGATCTCCTGGTTTTCCCTCTCAGTTTTGAGTCTGTTCCCATGCTTTCTCCACCTGGTCCCACAGGCACCCGACATCCTTTCCCTTGTCCATAGGTAATCTACCACCGATAGGTGCATTCCCTGCCAGTCTATCAGACTGTTCATTCACCCGCGCATGGTCAGGGCAAAATATCAATACAATTCTCATAGTCTGTGACCTTTGAAGTGAGGCAAGCCATTCCACACGAAACATTGTTGCAGTGGTTTCCTCCAACCTCACATGGCTTGAATGACCCCGTGCCAGTCAGCAATTGTTGGTAGTGCAAAGATCTACCTCATGCATATAATTGGTGTGTCCTGTGTGCACCCCAGGATCACCTGCATGGCCACATTCTATATGCGCTCCAGCCTTTCAAGCTGGCTCTTTGATACTGTCAGCAGCCCCAAACCATACTCAATGACTGAAATTATTAACTGCTGAAAGAGCATGTTTAGCATCCTCTGCTCTGCCCTGGTTTCTGCCATCGACCTCAATGTGTTAAGTCCCTTTCCAGCCTTCACCATCTGTCAAAGGTGATTCCCAGGTACTTTAATTTACTTTCTCTACTGAGAGGACATCCATTCATTCTGATACATGGGACATCTGCCTTCACGATTCGGTTATCTAGGGAATACTTTACAGCCGATGCCTTGTGTGGATTTATTACTCCTCCACCCTGTTTACTGCCAACTGTAAGTCTTCAGCCATTCTTTCCCTTTCTCTTCCCTGTCTGTACACTAGCACAACATTATGTAAATATCAGGATACTACCAATTTTTGGTGCCTCAATTGCTGCTATTTTGCTGATGTATACATTAAAGAGCACTGGGGATATGGCAGACCCCTGTTTTAGCCCAGGTGTAATAGTACAGGGGTCAGAAGTCCATGAACCTATGCAAAGTGCAATTTTACACTCATAAAGTACAGCCGCAATCCATTTGACAACCATATTTATCTCTAATGTTAAATCAAAACATTCAGAAAGGCTAAATTAATTACTAATAAACTACTAACACCTATTAACTGGTGTCTGCATGGAAAAGGACTAAAATAGTATGACAGAATCACTAATGCAGAAGGGACGCTGAGGTGTTTCCAAGGCACCAGGGCCAGGTTCTATACTGGCCAAGACCTACTGACACGTCCTAGTCGCGCGTCCTGGGCAACAGGTCCCTGCGGGGACCTGGCTAACATCAGTAGGATCGATGATTCCTCTGAAGCCGGAGAGTATCTGCCTGCATGGCGAGGAACCACCAGTCTGCACACCAATAAGCCAGACATGGGACAACGGATACTCACGCACACCTCAGTCCAGTATGACATCACACTGATGTTGGACAACAGGATGTCACCATCCGACATACAGAACTTCACGCTGGAGTTCACAGCCAGCGAACGCAAGCAAACAAGCACTAATGCAGAGCTTATGGAAGGAACTAAATAAATGCCACGGAATCAAGAGATGAGAAAATATGCTGGCACTGGATAGAACACACATAGAGGAAACATGTTAATTGTATAACTAGAAAGTCCTTTCTCTGGACTGCAAGGGCAGAAGAAATAGAGAGAGACTGAAAAACGCACAGAGAAGAGAATTAGAGACAGGGATGACTTGTATGGGGAAAACATGGAGAACACTGTAGCAGATGGCAGATTCATTACAGGATAAAAGGCAGAAGTAGGCACACATGGACCGACTGGGGTGTGACCTTGGTCGGTAATGTTTCTCTGATATGTTTTATGCATTTCATTGTCAACTGACTCAATATTGAATGATCAAGGGGAAATGCAGTGTCCATACAACATTCCCAGGAACAAAAGTGGATGAGCCATTATAACTTCACATGGGCCTGTTGCCCCCTCCCCCATTTTGTTCCCCTTAAAACTAGTAAATAAAGATATTCTCAGATGACTTTCAAACACTGAAACAAAATGAGAAAAATTGCATGAAAAAAAAATAAAACCAATAGCAAGTATTGAGAATTAAAGAACGCACAAGGAAGCCACAACATGTAAAGATCTGGCAGCAATAAAGTGTGTTTGTTCAGTAATAGCAGTGGACTAACAAGTTCATAGGTAAAATTTACACAGTCCTTTTACATGTCTTTAGGCATATGGTGCTACCTACATGCGTTTTAAAACACACCTGAACTCAATGGGTGATGTCATTATCTCACCAGCAGCCTTTACTTGCCAGGGCATTTCATGATACCAATGTTAAACTGGGTCTGCCTGGGTGAATGTGAAAAAAATCTGCTTCAAAGGAGATTCGAACACATGACCAGCAGGCAAGCATGTTAGCCATGGCTCCACCGTGGCTTCCATCTTCACAAAGTTGAGTTGAGTTAAGAACCGACATGACTGCACTTAAAACTTTCAGAACACGACCCAGTGTTACTATTACATTGAGCTAGTCCGTCATGTCTTCCAGAACTTCAACCCACTCTTTTTCACGATTGATGGTCTCCAGATCACACACCTGATGTATAGATATTTCTGCCTGTGCCATCCATGACCTGCTTTGTCTTAGTCTATGACCTTTGACCATATCCATGGATTCATGCAGGGGGTGATCCCTATCTGCAGCAACTCTCAGGTACCATTTGGCCTGAAGGACCCTATGCCTATGCGTCATTGTTGTTAGCGCCAGGATATGCCTCATGCATATAATTGGTGTGTCCTTTGTGCACCCCAGGATTACCTGCGTGGCAGCATTCTGTATGCGCTGCAACCTTTCAGGCTAGTTCTTTGACACTGTCAGCAGCCCCAAACCATACTCAATGACAGGAATTATTAACTGCTGAAAGAGCTTGTAAAGCATCTTCTGATGATCTACCCCGGTTGCTGCCATAACCTCCAAAGCCGCCACATGATCCTTAAAAGACAAACACCTGTCAAAGGTGACACCCGAGTACTTCAATTTACTCTCTCTACTAAGAGGACATCCATTCAATATAATATCTGGGACGATCAGGTTATCCAGGGAGTACCACACAACCGATGCCTTGTCTGAGTTTATAATGGCCCCTGCATCCCTGCACCACTCTGCCACCCTATTTAATGCCACCTGTAAGTCTTCCGCCAAACTGGCCCTGTCTCTGCCCTGTTGGTATGCCAGCACATCATCTGCAAATGTCAAGATTCTACCCCACCTGGTGTCTCGCAAAATGCACCATAAATAATTCACTCATCAACAAAGCAGCCAGGGAGGAATCTTTCACCATGAATGTCAGGTTAGGCAATTTGAAGACTGATGTTGTTGTCATCTGATCAGCTCGCTGCATTGTATTCACACCAGCTGCCTTAGGCTGTGCACAAGCCTTAACCCCAGTGTTTCTGCATGCTTGTTTGATGTAGTCTTTTATTTTTGTTGTTGTTGATGGAAATCTTTATTCTTAATTTTGTGCTTCAGTATTTTCAGTAGTAGACTGCCATGCTTCAGATTATGAACAAGCAAAAAGGCATATCTGATTGTAACTTAATGTTTCACGGGGTTAAGCTGTCTGCCTCGTGTTCAGAACTCTATAGGTTCGTTTTCAGACTATGTCATTCTGTTCACAGTGCAAGTTTTTTGGTGAACCCAGGCGATCACCACAAATCAGCGAAGTTCATACTCTATGCGACGATTTTGGCATACAGTTGTGCATCCTTTTAGTATACAATTATGCATCCTTTTGGCATAGTTGTGCATCCTTTTGGCATAGTTGTTCATCCTTTTAGCATAGTTGTGCATCCTTTTGGCATAGTTGTGCATCCTTTTGGCACACAGTTAGCCAATCTGCAGAGAGAGAGAGAGAGAGAGAGAGAGAGAGAGAGAGAGAGAGAGAGAGAGAGAGAGAGAGAGAGAGAGAGAGAGGCGGAGCTATATGGGATTAAACCTGGCACAGTGAAGTTGATCCCCTTGCCCTTTAACCTCTGTTGTCACTATCACTTACTGCCAATATAGTATCTTGGGGGGGGGGGGGGGGGGGCGTCTTGAGTCTGAGGAATTAGGGCCGCCTGGCTAGTGCAGTTTCCGCGAATTGTGCAGGCTAGAGTTTTCTTTTTGCCCTTTTGTAACTTTCAATAATAGCAGTAACATCCTTTTTTCCCTCTGCTGCCTGCTTGAACTTGTCTACTTTACTTTGGTTTTTGTTCATTCATCGGTTCTTTTTTTTTTTCAGTTTGCTGAGTTTCTTTGACTTCCCAAACTTGACCAAAAGCACAACAAATGTACCCATGTATACTGGCTAAAACAGTGTTCATAAATTTACAAGCAGATTAAAATTAATCAATGTAGGAAAAATGTCTCAAGGAAAAAATAATATTTGTAAATGTTTTTGTTCAATTAATTAAGTAGTTGTCGTTTTCTATCTTGAAATGTTTGTTCATTTGATTTCTATTCTGTCCAGTTCACTCTTTTGATTCCTGTGAAAACAACACATTTCAAAAGCTTCGAAGTGCATTTATCTTCTTTCCATCTTTCATAGTTTTTGGAAAAAGTGGAAAAAAACTCACATAAACTGTTATTATCTCTCTCCATTGACGCAGATAGAGAAAAATATCCACATTTTTTTCTAAGGGCCATCTATCCTTAGGTGGATACATTTATGACATCACTTTTCTGCATTCCTTTTAGATTTCTAAGGACACCATTGATTGCATTCTAGTCCAAAAGGGAATTAAAAACTGCTGACTTTGTCTTATTTCATCAAATAGATGCTGGCTTCTGATCATCTACAGATTTTAGCCTCGTGGGTGTCATTTTTGTGAAGATTTTGAAGAGTTTAAAGAAGCCACATCTGAAGAAAAAATACCATTCTGTCTGAGATGTTTCATCTTGCAGATTTTGGCAACATTAAAATGTATTTATTTCTCCCATCTACTGCAGCTGTAGAATTTATAGGATAACTGCAAATGCTTCTTGTTAAGCGCTATTTCCTAATTAGGTAAAGCTAACTGTATAGCAGATACTGCCGTTGAGGTGTGAAATGTCAGACCTTCACATATTCTTTATAGCAGGTACTGCAGTTGAGGTGTGAAATGTCAGGCCTTCACATATTCTTTATAGCAGGTACTGCCGTTGAGGTGTGAAATGTCAGGCCATCACATATTCTCTATAGCAGGTACTGCAGTTGAGGTGTGAATTGTCAGGCCTTCACATATTCTCTATAGCAGGTACTGCCTTTGAGGTGTGAAATGTCAGGCCTTCACATATTCTCTATAGCAGGTACTGCCGTTGAGATGTGAAATGTCAGGCCACGACGTATGATATTTGGTGGCCAGTTCCCTTCCTCTCCATCTCTCTTTCCAAGAAATTCTAAACATTGTCTGGTGCCCATGTTATGAGGCTGGGTTGACCCTAGCCGTGCTGACCGGAAACAGTAATTCTGCCTAGGCAGGATTGATGCACTTGATATTTTAAAAAAATTATGTCACTTGAAGAATGTTGCAGTAAACCCCATGTTGATTTTCTAGACAGTTGTATATTCTTTATGTTGCTGCTGTTGTTATTAGAAGCCAGTCAGTTTGGATTATTCACTCTTGTGCGATTTGCAACATTTGAGTTAATTGTCTGC
Source organism: Cepaea nemoralis (assembly GCA_014155875.1). Lineage (NCBI taxonomy): Eukaryota > Metazoa > Mollusca > Gastropoda > Stylommatophora > Helicidae > Cepaea > Cepaea nemoralis. Next base: position 34,921 of record JACEFZ010024953.1, on the reverse strand, counting down.
CATTGTCATGTGGAATTGCTGTATCTCTCTTGCAGTGTGCAGGTTTGTAATCCTTGGCGATGTGCAGGTTTGTAATCCTTGGCAACTTAGCATATAGGGGAGACCGTGTTTAGTCCTCCTTGTCATTAGCGAAACTAGTGTTTGTTTTCCAAGATGCCCATTTCCCATGGAGGTGAAGAGAGGTGTTGGTTAATTTATAGATCTTTTGCCCTAGGATTTAGACGTCTTTCGGTCCCAAGCTAAGCGATTTTTTTTTTTTGGGGAGGGGGTCAGAATAATAAAAGGAGATTCTGGTAATCCAGTAAAACTGATAGACAGAAAATTACCTGCGTCACAATAGCAAGTCACCTGCTTGAATCCGGTCAAATGTGATTCATAGAGGCAATGCATTTCCTAATAAATCACAAAATGGACAAATATTAAGATATGCTGAAGCAGTTATGATCTGCATGGCAAGTTGTTGTGGGAAAAAACAAACACACTATATAGTCAGTTAAAAATTAAAAAAAAATTATTTGAACTGTCATTACTGCCTTTATAGTAGTACCCTGTGTAGGAATTGAGGCCACCTAGCTTGTCCAGTTGCCGCAAACTGCAGAGATTTCTTTCCAGACAGAAAATATTCTTCATCTTACCGAGGATTTAAACCTGGGTCTTCCTAATGAGAGCCCAGCATACTAGCCACTGGGTCAGACATTCTTCACTATTGTGGATGGTGTGTAAATTACTGTGGGAATATGTATGTTGATATAAGAGATGATATAACCACGGAGCAATATGATGCCCTAAATGTCGGTGGTCATGAAATACCAGATATTCGATGTGCTGATGATACAGTATTGCTATACACATCACGGAATGGTATAGAAAAACTAATAAGCTCAACATAAAAGAATAGTGAAAATCACAACTTATATCTTAACATAGCAAAAACAAAGATAATGTACACAGATACAACTAATATGGAGAAAGAAATACATTTTAATGAGGAAACATTGGAGGTGGTGGAACATTTTGAATATCTCGGGTCATTAATTATTAACAATGGTGACATTCATTCAGTAGTATGTCCTTTGCAGAACCTTGCTCCCATAACAACCTTCCGGAAAACTTCTTGATCACAAGCAAGATGTCCCGCGTCCGATACACCCATCTGGAGGTCATCCGCCACGTCCTTCACCTCTTTGGCCTTCCTCTTCCTCTCTTCCTAGGCATATGCCCCTCCATTATTGTTCTCTCCAAACTCTCATGACGTTTCAAGTGACCAAATATTTCAATTTTCTTTCTTTTATCGTCATTAATAGCCATCCCTCTTCAATATTCAACTCTTGAAGCATGGATGCATTTGTTCTTTTCTTTACCCAAGGTATTCTTAGAATCCGTCTATAACATTTATATTCAAAGGCATTTATATGCTTACCATGAAAGAAAAATAATGGTGACACATGAAAGAAATTAAAAAAACTAATATCAATTGCTCTTCAAAAATCAAAACAACTGAATAAATTGTGGAGTAGAACAGATATACCTACACAAATTGGATTTTTCAGGACATGCATCTTTTCCATTGCAACTTACGCCTGTGAGACCTGGATACTTACTAAACAAGCTGAACAGCGCATACATGCTTTTGAATATAAATATATTGAATGAATGAATATGTGTATTATTTTAGATTATAGGATTCATTGTTAATGTTGAACGACTTCTGCAGTATGCACCTGATGGGATGCAGCGATATATGCCAGGCAATAAATTGTGCAGTGTCTTGTTTGTGACTTCATTATTTATATTCTCAACTAGCAGACATTGTTTTGAAGATAATTAATTATCTTTTGCGTTACCTCTTAGTTGTCATTGTGACATCTCTGTTTCTCAGTTTTCTTTCCACTAATAGCAGTTTGGTTGTGGCAAATATGTTTGTCAACAGTTCTTAAAAACAGTGTCATGAACAGTTACATGTCTCCAATTATGTTATTACTTTATGTTTGCACACCATACATATTGCGATTTTTGAGAGATAAACCAGGTGAGAAAGTTGGGGGACTAAATATAAACATGCGTCACATCATTGGGATTATGCCTAAAGGGTGGAGTGACTTTGAGGTTGTAACACCTGCTTATAGCTAGCACAGATCTGGTTCGATTCATGGTGTGAACGTTCAGATTTTCACAAAATAAAAGTGGCATACTCTCTCCTCAGTCTGGTCACCCATCGAATACTCACCCATTCATTCATTCATTCATTCATTCATTCATTCATTCATTCAGTAGCGTGTCTTTTGCAGAACTTCACTTCCATAACAATCGTCAGGAAAACTCGGGCATAAGTAAGATGTCCCGCGTCCGATACACCCATGTGGAGATCATCCGCCACATACTGCACCCATCTTCTCTTTGGTCTTCCTTTTCTTCTCTTCATGATTGTTTTCTCCACCCCTTCATGACGTTTCAAGTGACCAAAATATGTTAATTTTCTTTGTTTTATCGTCTCTAGTGACTGGTCTATACAAATATGGGGGTCACCATATGCCTAGTGCCCTCCAAGACGTGTAAAAATGTCCTCAACTTTTTAAATATTTACTTTTACATGAACAGATTCAGTGCCAAACAAACGTTATGTTTGAAGCAAACAAAAATAAATGGTGGGAAATGGATGTGGTCGTGAGTCACAGTTATGACTTAAATGTTGTTAATATGGTAGCAGACATGTACTATGCATTATATTAAAGGGAGTTTTATAAGGAAAACAACTGTATATAAGCCCGTATCAGATACGGGAAGTCGCTTTAGGCGATTAATTATCCCATGGGACGGGATTCATTGTATTACAGCCTTTTAGCATTTGTAATAGTCTAAGGAGGGTAGCCCTTAGTTTTGCTTTTAATGCTCTAAGTTTTGCTAGGAGACTTAATGACAGCTGGCAGATGTTATGGGGGAAAAGCTAGGGAAAGGCAGAGAGATGAACACTTAGATGATCTGGCTACATGACATAATCGGACAAGTACACAGACCTGATCCAAGACTGGTGATCATGTGAGAAAGCGAACCATCTCTTATCGACATGGCACATGCTAGTGATAAATCCAACATAATGGCTGTCTGAGCCAGAAGGAGGTTATAATATGAAAGAAATGTTTACGACTGTATAATACTGGAATTCCTATGTCGTTTTCTGGTTGTTTGATATCTGTATGCACAAGGTCTGTTTTCCCTGTTCTGTTTGATATCTGTATGCACAAGGTCTGTTTTCCCTGTTCTGTTTGATATCTGTATGCACAAGGTCTGTTTTCCCTGTTCTGTTTGATATCTGTATGCACAAGGTCTGTTTTCCCTGTTCTGTTTGATATCTGTATGCACAAGGTCTGTTTTCCCTGTTCTGTTTGATATCTGTATGCACAAGGTCTGTTTTCCCTGTTCTGTTTTATATCTGTATGCACAAGGTCTGTTTTCCCTGTTCTGTTTTATATCTGTATGCACAAGGTCTGTTTTCCCTGTTCTGTTTGATATCTGTATGCACAAGGTCTGTTTTCCCTGTTCTGTTTGATATCTGTATGCACAAGGTCTGTTTTCCCTGTTCTGTTTGATATCTGTATGCACAAGGTCTGTTTTCCCTGTTCTGTTTGATATCTGTATGCACAAGGTCTGTTTTCCCTGTTCTGTTTGATATCTGTATGCACAAGGTCTGTTTTCCCTGTTCCGTTTGATATCTGTATGCACAAGGTCTGTTTTCCCTGTTCCGTTTGATATCTGTATGCACAAGGTCTGTTTTCCCTGTTCCGTTTGATATCTGTGTGCACAAGGTCTGTTTTCCCTGTTCCGTTTGATATCTGTGTGCACAAGGTCTGTTTTCCCTGTTCCGTTTGATATCTGTGTGCACAAGGTCTGTTTTCCCTGTTCTGTTTGATATCTGTATGCACAAGGTCTGTTTTCCCTGTTCTGTTTGATATCTGTATGCACAAGGTCTGTTTTCCCTGTTCTGTTTGATATCTGTATGCACAAGGTCTGTTTTCCCTGTTCTGTTTGATATCTGTATGCACAAGGTCTGTTTTCCCTGTTCTGTTTGATATCTGTATGCACAAGGTCTGTTTTCCCTGTTCTGTTTGATATCTGTATGCACAAGGTCTGTTTTCCCTGTTCTGTTTGATATCTGTATGCACAAGGTCTGTTTTCCCTGTTCTGTTTGATATCTGTATGCACAAGGTCTGTTTTCCCTGTTCTGTTTGATATCTGTATGCACAAGGTCTGTTTTCCCTGTTCCGTTTGATATCTGTATGCACAAGGTCTGTTTTCCCTGTTCCGTTGAGCCCATCCATTTCTCCACCAAAGGTCGCTGTGATGCTCATTGTAGCAAAAGGTCAGCATGACCGAATGAATAAGAGCCCTCGTTCTTAAACTTCCGGTGTGCTGATGCCGATATAGCGGGTTCAGCCCTTACACCAAGCAGTTAGACTAAAATGTAGACTTGGGGATGTAAATTACAAGTACCTCTGAAGTCTGAGTGGATCCGCCTGATGGCGAGGGACACTGGTAATAGGAAAAGATAATCCACACGCAAAAATGAGTTCAGTGCACTGGAAGTAGTAGTACGTGTATGGACTACGCTTGAGTTCAAAACTAGCGAACGAAACAAAAATGTGGCCAAGGTATTTGTTTCCGAGAAATGTTTATAAACCGGTTGTCTTGGATGTTCAGAGGTGTGCCGGAGTTACGTGTGAAAGACGTATGATAGTGATACCACTGAATAACCTGTTAAGACATATGTATTTTGCTATACGTTAGTAGGAAATAACCTCCCTTTGTGATATAATACGATATATCATCGCTTGCAATGTTACAGTGTCTTTAGCTTGCAGTCTTGTCCTCCCCTACCTGGCAATTTAATGTGTGGGTCTGTGCGTGTGTGGGCGGGGAACACTTGGAAAATCCCCAAAATCTCAAAATCTCGTCACTGAAGTAATGCTTTAGCCACTCTTTCTATATTGAATACAAACAAATCGCATCACTCATATACATAACGGCTTCGTAATTCACTGGCATATTGATTCTGTGACTGCTCAAGCATTTGCTATTTGCGTGTCACTTATCAGATATAGTTTTGGAATTTTGTTTGCTTGTTGATCTACGGGGTTGGCAGTTGTAAAACGGAACCAGCCAACTTTCATGTTTTTAACTAAAGAAAGCTCTGGGCTTCTACCTTGGCACCTGTTTCCCATCAGCCTGTCGTGCCCCGCCGGGAGTCTACCGTTTTTTGCACACGTAATGATGTTCAGGTAAATTGTTGCAGGACAGATGGGAGTGGCGGGGTAAGAACTAATGATACAAGGAAATGGTAGACGTGGCAGAATTTCAAAAACACACGTGTGGAAGGCAAATAGCGTGGGAAAGTGTGAACTGGCAACATAACATCGCAGAAATATTAGTGCGTAGGGTCTGAATGCGGTGTGTGTGTGTGTGTGTGTGTCTGAGTGTGTGTGTCTATCTATCTATCTATCTATCTATCTATCTATCTATCTATCTATCTATAGTAATTCCATTGCTGTTACTACTACTACTACTACTACTACTACTACTACTACTACTACTACTACTACTACTACTACTACTACTACTACTACAATGGTTTTACTGTCTCGTGAGACTGCTAAGCGCTTGTGGTCATGTGGTCGACTCAACCTTTAAAGTGATTGTTTTCCCACTGAACTTGCACCTAGGTCGACCCAGTTTAGAACAGTAAAGCATCATTTTACACGCCCTAAAGCGCATTTGGCATATGGTGCTAGATCAATATTTGTATAGACCGGCACGGTGGTGGTTTATGGAATTGTAAAGGGAAAGGAGATGTGTACAACACGGACCCCTTGGAGATTGCACTTTGATGCTGGGTCGGAAATACAATCTTTACACCAGGTTCGTTAGGTGGAAGCCTTGTTCTGGTTTTTTTTTTTAGCATAACCTTTACAGGACTTAGCTGTCAACACCAGCATCTTTCAGCTGTATGTTGATGTCTTGGCAAGATTACGCTCAGTAGTTTGCCATTGCTTTCTGAGCGGCCGGCTCAGTATCCCGCAAGTCACGAGCGGTTGGTGTGCCTAAATGCCATTGGACTTAGAAAAGGCTCTTTAAACCCTTTGATTGAATGTGTGGGTGTTAGTGGTTGGGGGATAAGTACGTGTGTGGAGGGATTGTGGGTTGGGTGTGTGTGGATTGGAGGTGTGTGTTTGTGAATGGGGGATGTGTTGGTGGGTGGGGATGTGTGTATGGGTGGGATATGTTTGTGTGGGTGGGGATGTGTGTATACATGGGTAGGGGTGTGTGGATGGGTAGAGGATATGTGGGTGGTTGAGTGTGTAGGTTAGGAGATGGTGGGGGATGTTTGTATGGGTGGGCTCGGGATCTGTGCGTGGGCTGTGGGAGATGAGAGATTATGTGGGTGGGTGAGGAATTTGTGTTTGGGTGGTGCGGGATATGTGAGATGGCGGGGAGATGTGTGTGCGCGTGGGGGATGTGTGTTTGGCTGGGTGGTTGGATGTGTGTGGAGGAGGTTATGTGGGTGGGTGATTGTTGGTGAGTAATGGGACGGGTGGAGGATATGTGAGTGGGTGGGGAAATGTGTGTGGGTGGGGGATGTGTGGGTTGGGAAATGTATGTATGTTTGGGGTGTAGGTGGGTGGGGAGATGTGTAGGTGTTGGGATGTGGTGGATGGGTGTGGGAATGTATGTGTGCCTGGGGTGTGTGTGTGTGTGTGGTTGGATGGGGGGTGGGTGGGTGGTGGATGTGTCTCATAACATGGTAATATGCATTGTTTATGTTTACAAAATTCATTTGACAATGTTTTTCCTATGCACTATTTATGAACGAAAGATGAGTGATTGGAAGGGCCGAATGTAAGACGGGCCTGCGTGCCCAATCTGTTACCCTTTGAAAATAAAGGCCGTTCGTTCGTTTAATTAAACAAAAGCCTTACGGAGTATTCACAATCAACCAACCAGTAGGGGGCGTATCTGTCTGTCTTGAATGAGGGCACATTGTTGGATCATCATCATCATCATCATCATCATGCGACAGCGAGGAGTGACGAGGGGATCTGGCCGATGCTCGACGCTAAGAGGAAAGGCGAGATGCACATATAATCAGATTGCTACTGGTAATATTGGGATTGGAACTCTTCGCTGGCTTCTGAGGATGGGGACGGAGCGCTTATGGGAATGCCCCGAATGCTGTGATGTCTGTTCCTAAATCAATCAATCAATCAATTATCATCATCATCTTCTTCTTCGTCGTCGTCGTGGATGAGCGTTTGGTATCTGTCTATTAAGGCAAGGGTCACAAACAGAACGGTTTGCTTGAGTTCTTCACCCCAGAGTTTTTCTTGAAGGGTCGCTCCAGTCGGCCATATTTCCTCCTTCAGTTTGACGAAGTCAGGGCAGTCTTGTAGCACAAGTTTGTGGATTTGCTTGAATGCTCCACATTTGCTTGAGTGCTCCACATTTCCTTGAGTGCTCCACATCTGCAAAAGGCAGAGTCAGCGAGACCCATTCGGTAGAGGAGTCCACAATGTCCTGTTATGAATCTGAAGATTTTGTTCTGTACATTTCTACCAAGCTCATCTATACTGGCGTGTTCTGGTCTGTATTTTATATTTTCTTTCCTCTAAATTGTCCTCATAGATTGTTTTATTAGTGCTATTGCCGAGATCCCCAGGGCGGCTCGAAGTATTCTCCAGCCTTTGCCAGCTGGTCTGCCTCTTTATTTCCAGGGATACCACAGTGGGTTGGTAAAAACTGCAAGATGGTTCTTTTATTCTATGGATGATGATGTCCTGTCTGGAGATTGATGTAATGATCGTGTCCAGATTATTTCTATTGTGTTCATATTAAGCGCCGCGTGAACTAGCAGCCGTATTCATATAGGCCTTATAAAGTATTGCTTTTGGGTCACATTCTTCTCATGTTTTCGGCTTCATTTTCTTGATAAGACATGCAGTGGTGTGTGATGTCCAGCGACCAGCATTTGTCTGTCTGTTTTTCTATCCTCTCCCTCTCGTTCTCCCCAGATGTGTCTCTCTGTAGTGTTTCGCTCTTTTTGTGCCTCTCTCTGTAGTTTGTCTCGCTCAGCCTCGCTAGTTTGTCTCATTAAAAGTAATTTGTGTCTCAGATTCTCTCTCGTCTTTCTTTCTTTCTTTCTTTCTTTCTTTCTTTCTTTCTTTCTTTCTTTCTTTCTTTCTTTCTTTCTTTCTTTCTTTCTTTCTTTCTTTCTTTCAGTCAATCCATACACACAGCTGCACTCCCTTGTGTGTGTCTCTGTGGTCTATTTTCTCTGTCTTTATTTCTCTATTTGTTGTTCTCTTATGTCTGTCTTGTCTCTGCTGCGCTCACCCCCGTCTTTGTTTCTTGTATGTGCGCGCGCGTGTGTGTATGTGAGTCAAGCTTTTTTCATTAATGTGTGAAATGCGCCGTGGCGAAGGAGTTACATACGCAGTTCGTGATCCCGCATACCCGCGTTCGAAACACAGCTGCGTGCAATTTGGCAGCAGGCCGCGTTGCGTTTTTTTTTAACGAAATGGTATGGGTGCCGGTCTTTCAGAAAGCAATGGTAAACTAATGAACGTAAACTTGCCAAGAGATCACAACAGCAAACCATGCTGGTGTTGACTGCAACGTCCTGTAAAGGATATGCAACTAACTTTTTTAAACTAATGTGTGAAAGATCATTGAAATACACGTCAGCTTGTGCATCCCTATAATATCACGCCAGCGTACATGTCACTTTACCGTTTACAGGAACCAAGTGATGTATTTAGGACACACACATGACTGCCCGGTATCCCCGCGTAGATTGGGAGGCACGTGCGTTAATTGCTGTTTCAAATTTACTCATGCACACATGTTCTCGAGTTCTGCTCCCTGCAGTGCTATGTAGAGCAGTGGTTCTCAACCTATTTTGGCCCGTGCATCCCGTCACCTATTTTCAGAATGTCACCTCCCTCACTCCCCCTTTTTCGTATTACCTCCCTATAAATCTTCCCACCCCTCCCCTACACGGTATACGTAAAAATATAAGCTAAATTTAATAACACATACTAGAACAAGTCTAGACGTCTACATAAAACTTGATTTGCGGGTTTACTTACGTTATAAAATGAATTTCAGAAGGGCGAGAAGTACAGAACTGTAAAGTATGGAGGGGGAAACAATATCAAGTAATAGGTTCTTGTATTAACGCGATCTTGAGATAATCTTATTTCCTCCTCCCCCAACCGGGGGGGGGGGGAGATCCCCCACCGGTTGAGAACCACTGATGTAGAGTATTCGTCATTTCTCGTGCAGCAATCCACAGCTGTATGAAGTGGCGTAGCAAACTCGCTTTCACGCGGACATTTCTTCCTCTTCTTGGCGACTCATCGCCTGACTAAATGCTAGGGTGAGGCGAGTTCAGATTGTTGTCATGATTGTTTGAAGCTGACAAAGTATCCGGAAAGGCTGCGTGTGGTGTTTCCCCAAAAAACGTTCCTTTCCAGCGGATGAAATGTAGCGGGACAGAGTTAAATGTTCAACTAGATAACAGATGGCGTTGGGGTGAGGTGATTTCTCCACCCACCCACCCCCAAGTTTCCATCCTCTGTGATGGATCCTGCCGAGGATCAAACACCTTGCATTATCTATCTATCTATCTATCTATCTATCTATCTATCTATCTATCTATCTATCTGTCTGTCTGTCTGTCTGTCTGTCTGTCTGTCTGTCTGTCTGTCTGTCTGTCTGTCTGTCTGTCTGTCTGTCTGTCCGTCCGTCCGTCCGTCCGTCCGTCCGTCCGTCCGTCCGTCCGTCCGTCCGTCCGTCCGTCCGTCCGTCCGTCCGCCCGATGTCTTCAGTCACTACATGCTGAGGGAGATAGCTGGTGAGTACCAGAACACTTATGGGCTAATAGTTCGATGTGCAGTGAGGATGGTCTCTTGCTAACTAATTCCCTCCCATTTTGCTTTTATAAGATCTCGTCCTGTAATGTGGCCACGATCGAAGAGAATAGACCAAGAGGAAGACCGAGAGGAAAATACCTGGATGGCTAGGCCACATGGCATGGACGAGACAGCAACACTGGGCTGATCCACGACTCTTGTGATCGAGTGAAATGGCGAGTCATGACAGCCCACGCTTTCCGGCATGGCACATGATTGATTGATTGAATGTGGCCAAAACATGTGATTTATCTGTGTTTCTTCCATCAGTTCTCGCTCCATTTATAGTTAATCTAGAACCTCTATATTTCTGTTTCCCTCAACTGTATCTCCACATTTCATTAATTCAGTTCCTAATTGCTGGTTCTTTGGTCACACTCCTGCACCATATAGCAGTGCGTGTGTGTGATGTCAGTTCATTTCATTTGTGCACCAGTTTCTCTGATCCGCTTTCTTGCCAGTGAACGGAACCAATGATTTTAAGCCAGTGCGTATCCTTCAACATTACATCTCATCAAGCCTGTTCATTGTGGCGATCTAGTCCTTTGGGAGTACATAATTTCAGGTATATAATTGATCTTACTGTGGCAGGCCCACTATATAACATCTTCTTCCTTGCTCGCCAGCAAAAGAATGTGAGTTACGTTGTGCCTGTTCAACATATCATCATCATCATCATCATCATCATCATCATCATCATCATCATCATCATCATCATCATCATCATCATCATCATCATCATCATCATCATCATCATCATCATCATCATCATCATCATCATCATCATCATCATCATCATCATCATCATCATCATCATCATCATCATCATCATCATCATCATCATCATCATCATCATCATCATCATCATCATCATCATCATCATCATCATCATCATCATCATCATCATCATCATCATCATCATCATCATCATCATCATCATCATGATGTATCTGAGTTTCTGCCTTGAATGTTAGAAATTGTAAACAAAAATGGTCATCTGCCATGAATGTTAGAAATTGTAAACAAGATATGGTTATCTGCCATGAATGTTAGAAAGTGTAAACAGATATGGTTATCTGCCATACATGTTAGAAATGATAAACATGGTTATCTGTCATTAATGTTAGAAATTGTAAACAGATATGGTTATCTGCCATGAATGTTCGAAATTGTAAACAGATATGGTTATCTGCCATGAATGTTCGAAATTGTAAACAGATATGGTTATCTGCCATGAATGTTAGAATTTGTAAACAGATATGGTTATCTGCCATGAATGTTAGAATTTGTAAACAGATATGGCTATCTGCTATGAATGTTAGAAATTGTAAACAGGTATGGTTATCTGCTATGAATATTAGAAATTGTAAAGATGCAGTTTTCTGCCTTGAATGTTAAACACTGTAAATAGATATGGTTATCTGCCATGAATGTTGTTTAGTTTTGTTTGTTTGACCTACACTCACTTTCTCCGCTCGTGAAACGGAACATCAGTGGCAAACGTCTGCAGATTTAAGTCACGTGTCCTTAAATGCCACTGCGATCGTAGTTAGCATACCCCCCCCCCCCCCCCCCCCCCCCCCCTTCTCCCCGACAGAGAAAACAATATGAGGAATAACCAGCGTATTTCGTTCTCATAAATACTGACTCATATGTCAGGAGGGCCCGTAAGGAAAGCAGCGAATAATGACACTGTATAATACCACGCATGTCGCAAGATGCGACTAAGGAGAGGTGGGTTAAGACTATCTCATCCAGTAGAAAACTGTCACCACAAAATCCGACCAATCGTGAACAAGTCTACAAACAACCTTGGCTTGAGTTGGTTGAGGTCATGTGCTCCACTGGAAGGTGAAAGGGGAATGAAGAGGAGGGCGATGCAGGATGAGAACAGAAAGAAAATGAGGAAGACAGACAGACAACCTGAGAAACATCTAATGGCAGTGGACATATTGTTTCAAGGGAAAATACAGAGAATTCCCATGGGTTGACAGAAAAACGAATGAAAACAGTTAACTGATTCGAGAAAGTAGACATAAAGAGAGTCTCGATGTTTTGGTCACGCCATGAAGAGAAATAAGCTTGAAAACATTGCCAGACTGCAGTCGTCGTGTGAGGTAGCCAACAATGACCGCCTACGCTTCTCGCCATGGCACGTAATGATGATTTAGCTCTGCGGTTTTGTAATTTCCAATCTCGCGTTTGTTGTCCGCAGACTAGTCGATGCGGTTGATTGTGTTTGGATTGTGTTTGTGCTAGTTTATGGGGAACCAGTGCTAAATTGGAAGTTGTCTACTGCCTAAGTTATTAGATGCTGGGGAAAGTGCTATTGAATCCACTGGTTGGTGGTAGATGATGGGGATGCACTATACGGTTAATCGTAGCTCGTGGGAGAGGGGGGGGGGGTGTGTTTCTGAAAGAGTTTTGGGTATTCAGGATACACACACATTATAAGTACGTACGTGATTATAAGCTACCGAACGTACGTACCTAGTACCTACCTATCCACCTATTTACGCACGTGCGCGCACACGCATATTATGTCAGATGTGCGTGTGTGTTTGTTTGTTTTGTATAAACACATCAAAGTATGGGATATACAAAGCTCTTTCATCAGCTGCAAACATGCAGCCATACCGTGCGATATTTTCTTGTGCCAAGATCACCTGAGGTGTCCCCCACCGTGCCTGTTGGAGTAGACACTGACAAAGAAAGATGGGGACGATAAAATACATGTGTTAATAATATAGAGACATGAACAGCTCAAACCCCGACAGAAGACAAGACACATTCGAAAGTGTCACCCTTTCAGAGCACAATGGTGACTTTGGGGGAGAGTGTTCTTAGGTGACTTTATAGGTCATTGGTTAAAGCAAGACTACATACACACGTGAAAAAGGTCTTTACTTACGCGTTTTTCATTGAATTATTAGTTATCCTGTCGGCTCCTGTGGGAAATACAGATAGGATAGTGAAATGCAGTTTCATATTCCCCGACACCGTGGCGACGTTATACGGACACAATTCGTAATCCGGCATACTGCGTTCGAAACATAGCTGTGGGAGATTTGGCAGCAAAACCCCTTACGTTAGTTTTTTTTGTTTGTTTTAAAAAAAATGAAATGTATGTTCAACATTGTGGAGTTAGCCGGTCCCCGTGTCCTAAAGGCTTGCGAACGCGATTCGTGTTCCTCTTACACGTGTTCGAAACACAGCGGCGACCAATTTGGCAGCAGACCGTGTCGCGCTGGGGTATTAACGTGTTGGTATGGGAGCCGGTCGTTCAGAAAGCAATGGCAAACTTATGAACGTAAAACTTGCCGAGACATCCACAACAGCAGTAAAATGTTGGTGTTGACAGCGATGTCCTGTAAATAGGATATGCAACAACAACACAAATTGGGAGTTCGTTGTAAGGTATGTACACTGTGTCCGTGTTTAATATATATATCTCACCTTTTGGCAGGAGCTACTCATACCTAGCTGACTTTGTTTCCTAGTCCCTGATACACTAATCGCGTATAAATAAACCGTAATAGGGTGTTGTGTGGGAATAATTCATCCTGTTGCACCGATCATGTATAAATACAATTGAATATCGCGGTATACGGGAATTATTCCCCGATACACCAATCGCGCATAAGTAAACGTGGACTCTGTGGCGATAGCATTCCGGACGCGATTCGTAATGTGCTTACCCGCGTTTGAAACACAGCGGTGACCGATTTGGCAGCAGACCGTGTCGCGCTGGTTTTAACGTGTTGGTATGAGAGCCGGTCGTTCAGAAATCAATGGCAAACTACTGAACGTAAAACTTGCCAAGACATCAACAACGGCAGTAAAAAGCTGGTGTTGACTTCATACAACTTTAAAAAACAAACAAACGTGAATATAGTGTTATCCGGGAATTATTTCTTCCGTAAGCGCCGAATGTTGGGCGGCGCTTATCAAATCCGACAGGCGGACAGTTAGAGCATTGCTTTGCTAATCCGGTAGCTTCTGCAGCTTGTCTTGTTTCAGATGTATAGGTGTTACCTTTCCTCTGGAGTGAACTAGGTAGGCCGAGTGAGGAATCATGCTGCATGGGCAACATATGGTCTCTATATTTTAGCCCAATCTTTGTGCTATGGAGAGGCATAACTCCATCCCTGGTCTTAACCGATCTCGGAATCAAAGGGAGAAGTAGCAGTTACGGGTTACAAGTCCTTGTCAATTGATCACTGATAAGAAACAGCAGATGGATAGATGGGTAGAGCACTATTTGGAGCTTTACTCAAGTGAGACCAAACTAGCGGAGGATGCCCTCAACGCCATAGAGGCGCTACCAACTCTTGACCACCTGGACACACTCCCAACCATAACAGAAGTTAAGTGTGCTATAAATGAACTTGCATCTGGCAAGGCCCCAGGTAAGGATGGGATTCCAATAGAGGTTATCAGGAGTGGGCAAGACACACTCACTCTACAGATCCACCAGCTAATAGAATTATGCTGGCAAGAAGGACAAGTCCCACAGAATTTTAAATATTTAAGCATCGTAACACTGTACAAGAACAAGGGTAGCGACTGTAACAACTATAGGGGTATCTCACTTCTGTGTATTGTTGGGAAAGTAATTGCCAGAATTGTTCTGCGCAGACTTCAAGTCCTGAGAGATTAAGTCTACCCTGAATCACAGTGTGGCTTTCGACAGAACCGGTCTACCACTGATATGATATTCTCATTGCGACAAATGCAAGAAAAATGCCGGGAACAGAATCAACCACTGTTTATTACTTTCATCGACTTCACAAAGGCATTTGATTTGGCCAGCCATGAGGGTCTGTTTAAGGCACTAAAGAAGATTGGCTGACCCTCTTCTGTCCATTGTGGAATCGTTCCACGCAGGCGTGAAGGGTATCATCAAGTTTGATGGTGCAACTTCAGAAGAGTTTGAAATCAAGAGTGGAGCAAGGTTACTGATCAGAGAGTTACGTTTTGCAGATGATGCTGCAATTACGACCCACTCTGAGGAAGAATAGCAACGACTACTATCTGCATTCTCCAATGCTTGTTCTAAATTTGGTTTAACAGTTAGCAAGAAGAAGACAAGGTGCACACGGTGCACCATCAATCTTTATTGACGACGCCGAACTGGAGATAGTAGACCATTTTACATATCTAGGATCAGAGGTAAATAACAAAAATATCCCTAGATCAGGAAATCAACATCAGGATTGGCAAGGCAGCAACAACAATGAACAAGTTAACAAAAAGAGTCTTTGAGAACAGGAAGCTTACTGCCAAAACAAAAGTCCTTGTCTACCAAGCCTGTGTCCTTAGTACTCTTCTTTATGGCAGTGAATCCTGGTAAACTTACACCAAGAGAAACGTTTAAACGGCTTTCATATGCGGTGTCTGCGAAGAGTACTTGGTATTAAGTGGCAAGACAAAATCACAAATACTGAAGTATTGGAAAGATAAGGTTGTGTGGCGGTGTGTTCCATGCTCAGTCTTCGTAGACTTAGATGGATAGGACACGTTAGGAGGATGGATGATGGTAGAATACCAAAGGACATCTTGTTTGGTGAATTACAGTTGGGTAAGGGATCTCAGAGTCGGCCTTTACTACGATACAAAGATGTGTGTAAGCGGGACATTATTGATACAGGCATTGATAATTCACATTGGGAGTGTCGTCGCTGAACGTGTTGCATGGATGGCAAATATCAGAAATGGAATACAGATAAAGGAGAACATGATTGCAGATAAGTCACACACCGAGCGTGTGAGACGTAAGATTGTGCATGATGGTAGAAATGACTATGTGTTCAAATGCATCTACTACGCACGAACATTTACAGCGCGAATTGGCCTTATCAGTCACATTCTCCACCGCCATGGGTTGTAGTTATTGGCCTTTTTGAAGCACAATGTAACAAACTATCGTCTGTCAAGACGGCAAGGTGCCAATGAGATTTCTTGATACACCCACCAATCGTGTATATGTAAACTTATATATCCCGTTATACGGGAATTATTTCTGGTTACAATTATTGCGTGTAAGTAAACATTTATGTGGTGTTATGCCGGAATTATTTCCTGATACACCAATCCCGTATAAGTAAACGTCAATATGGCGTTACAGCGGAATTATTTTCCGAGACATGAATCGTGTATAAGCAAACTTATATATCGCGTTATACGGAAGTTATTCCCTGAAAAACTCATTGTGTATAAATAAACACAGCGTTATACAAAAAATATTTCCGGATAAACTAATCGTGTATAATTAAACGTAAATATGACATAATACGAGCATTATTAAATGATACACCGAGCTGTGGATATGGCGTTTTTGGAGAATTATTCCTTGATGTACCAGTCACGCGGAAATCCAATGACGTTATCTAAACACATGCATTATGCACAGTGTACCTGTGCGGGCTGTTGGCTTTGTCGAGACTCCTTATCTATTCCACGTTTCACATAGGGCAGTGAAAAGCATTTCGTGTGATATTCACTAGCACCGGAATGGAGCATAATGGGGACGACCCGTTGCTGTGAAGTTGAAACCGCGACTAACTAATTAAAACATGTGTACTTGGAAGACTGACATTTTCCTTTTCGTTAGTGAGAGACAAACTACCCCTTGATCATGTAGTGTGTCCGTATAATCATAAAACGAACCTGTTGGGTTGACAAAAGCACAGTGGGCACACATTCAGTGTTGGCGATTTCAACAGAAGGTAGAAGGACAGCCGCTATCATTTATAGTATTGTGTTGTATTTGTGCAGTTGTTATAGTATTGCAGTTATTACATTTGCCTGCCAAGATAGTGGTCCAGGTTAAATCCATAGCAGAGGCAGGATTATTTGATGGACTGAGTTCTTTAGCATTTCCTAATGTCCATCTATACTTTGTATTTTATTTATTACATTGTATAAGGGTCGTTCATGTGAAACCCGTTCCAATGGCTTGAAAAGCACGAAAGAAATATTAATTGGTGTGGTAGAATTAAACAAAGCATTCATTTTGAATGAATTATGCACCATTGGTTGGTCAGAAGAAGTCGCCGTAGGCATTCAGGCAAGCATCCCATTGCTTAGATAGGCGGCGAATGTCGTCCGCAAAAAAGGATTGTGGTTGCTCACTGAATCCAAGTGTTTACCGCGTTAATTACGCCTGAATCTGTGTGAAATCATTGCCCCTTGAGAAATTTTTTTAGAGGCCCGAAATGAAAATCACACGGTGACAAATCAGGACTGTAGGCTGGATGTTGCAGAATTTCTCACTTATTCCAAGCTAATGCTTCCTGCACAATCTTAGCAACATGCGGACGAGCATTATCGTGCAACAAAATTACACCGCGAGAGAGTATGCCGGGTCGTTTATTCTTGATGGCTTTTTGCAGCTTGTGTAGTGTTTCCAAGTAGTGGGTAGAGTTGATGCTGACACCAGGTTCTTTTAAAGTCGGCCAACAATAGCCCTTCATGGTAAAAATAATGCGCTCAGCATAACCTTACCAGCAGAAACCTGTAACTTGAATTGTTTGGCTTTTGGATGATCCAGCAGCTTCCATTGCATGCTCTCTCTTTTGCTGCTCTGCTCAAAGTGGTGACACCATGATTCATCGCCCGCCACTATGCGGAAGAGAAATTCATCACCCTCCACTCTGTAACGCAGCAAGTGGTTCAAACACCATCCCATGCATTCCTCATTTTGGTGGTCGGTCAACACCCGTGGTACCCACTGTGAACACACCTTCCGATATTGCAGTTTCTTATGAACGACCTTTTGAATTGTCCCAATTCACACATCACATTCTTTCGCTAGCGAACGTATGCTTCGACAATGGTTGATCTGTACTGATGCATCAATTTTGGCGATGGTTTTTTGTTTCTGTTGCAACAATATGCGCTTGACCCGCAACAATACACATGGACCCAGAGACCAGGGGCAATTTTGTTACTAGAAGTCCACGTGAAAAAAATCCCTGCCCTCACCGGGGCTTGAACCCTGGACTCCAGCACTCGAGGCGAACACCATACCTCGAGACCACTCAGCCCCCTAGTATATGATATGGGACTTTCTTTACCTTTACTGTATTTGTAATAGTAATATCCTGTTCAAGTCCGTGTTTAACTGGGATATGTAGTGCCTGTTGTTATTTCATACAATGGATGTTTATGTAGTTATACTTTTAGTGTGTCATATTACGCAGATTATATAATAGTGTATTTCAGGATATTTTTGGTTCTTTCATTTATATACAAATGTGTAGTATTCGAAACATTCCAGCCGTTAGTTTACGCTTTTAGCAGTGCAGACGGAGTCGTAGGATTCGCACGGTGAAGGCGTAGGAATGAACAATACAGCAGGAAATGCATTGAAAACAGGAGTGGCCTCTTGCTATCGCTCTGATACTGACAACACGAGTACATCAGATCTGGTTGGAGCAGTCTGTTTGTTCCTCTTTCCGTCCAATGAATTTTAATGCTGCCCTGGGACACTTCGGGAGATTGGTTTTCATATATACTAGGTCACGTCATCAAGATAATAATTCTGAAAAATTGTCTTGTGTTTACTTTTACTGAGTTGGAACGAGCCCAGAATGGTATTGTTTGGAGAAAAAAAAAGTCAGCTCTGGAGGTTGTACCCGGACCTCTGTTGATAATCAGACGCACTAAACACTAGGCCACCGAGGTTGTTAGTTGATCGTTGAGGTTCCTTCTTGCACGGTACAAAGACTCAAACATGTACCACAAGCGCTGGAAGTGGGGGACAGGAGTCAAGTTAGATGTCACCTTTTCTCACCCACCCAGATAACACGGAAGAGCGATTACTGGAGCTTATTTTTTACTTATTTTTTGAAACAATAAAATCTAAAAACAATACCGTTGTGAAAAAATGTAATGTTGGGGAGCGTATAAAGAGCAAACCAATACAGACAGTTTAATTGCGTGGTGCAGTTGGGGAAGTTCATCTGACAGTTTGGGGAAAATTCCCAATATAGTTGTTTTCAAATCTCCAAGAGGTCATGTGAAGGACGAGCGGATTTTGCAAGATTCAAAGTAGAAACACTGCTTTATGGATCTTGTTGCATTAAGCAAAATCAAGTTTGAATACTCAAGTGATTTTTCACAACGGATAATACTCAAACGATTATACTCATTGATTGGTGATTTAATTTAAATTTGGCGTTAATTTTAAATTTTTCATTGAAAAAAGTTCCGCGGCAGGAACTTGTTGTGGGTAAGTGATGTCTTAGGACCATCACATTTTGTAGACTAGAGTGTGTGTGCGGAGCAATAAGTGGCCACTTTTCCATCGTAACGTGCGAACCATTATACCAACATGCCGATGAGTGATTTTACACACATGATAATACTTGAACAATTATTACTCAATAATTTGTGATGTAGTTAAGTAGACTTGGTGTGGATGCGCACATGATTTTATTTTAAAACAAATAAAAAAGTTTTGTATCAGAAACATGCTGTGAGTGTGTAAAGTGTCACATTTTCATCACATTTTGCAGGCCCTAGTGCACGGCGTATATAAATCTTAGAGCGCGTAGAATATAAATCTTAGTGCACGGAGGATATAAATCTTAGTGCACATAGGATATAAATCTTAGTGCACATAGGATATAAATCTTGGTGTATGGAGGATATAAACCTTAGAGCGCGGAGGATATACATGTTAGTGCACGGAGGATATAAATCTTAGAGCGCAGAATGCTGCGGGAATGGAGGAATAATGTTTCCCTAGCGCGCTAGCTGTGAATACGCCGACGTTGTCTCCGCGTCACGTTAACATCAACTGCCCTTGGTGATGCCAAAAGAACAGTGTTAGCTGTGTTGTTTCGCCAACCTCTTTGTCAGCCCGCACCAGTGTTTCATATAAGACTTAAGTTTTGAACATTATCAATGGGTGAACTTCTCAGGAAGCTAACATCCCATTGAGCCCCAGCCGATCATAGATGTGGGCTGCGTTAGCGTAGTGGCTATCCGGCCCGACGGCCATGGGTTCTATCTACATTGGGGAAAATTGACTTGGGCTTCCCATACAGAAGATCAAATAGCCCACCTCTCTCAAGAAATTGAGGATGCATTCCAAGGCAAGAAACTGGTGCTTGCATCACGGATAGACCTAAAGAAAGCTTTTCGACAGGCTAGAAATAAGGTCTGATGAAGAAACTGAGAAATTGTAAAGTAAATGGAAGAATGTACATGTGGGTTAAAGCATACTTGCACAACATAAGAGCCCGAGTACAGATAGATGGACTCAAGAGCAAGAAAGTTCTACTGCGTCATGGTGTCCCCCAAGTTGGAGTCCTGCCCCCCACACTTGTTCCAACCTTCATCAATACTCTTGTTGGAATTAAAGCGGCAATGTACGATGATGACGCTATGGAGTACAAATGTAACAAGCATCAGTGGCTACCAGATCGCCACAAAGGGCTGCAAGTGCATTAGTTGCATGGGCAGCTAGATGGTGTGTGAGCATAAACATTGACAAGTGCAGCACCACCCTATTTACTCTCTCTCCAAAACAAAAGGCTGGCGCCAGCCAGATAAATGGAATACCCCTAAGAGAAGATAAAGAACCAACATACCTTGGAGTAACATTTAATGACAGGCTAACATGGACAAAGCACGCCAACAAAGTAGCAACAAAAGCCAGAAGGAAAATAGACATCCTGAGAAAACTAAGTGGAACCACAAGGGGAGCCAGTGGAAAAATACTTAGCAAAGTTTATCAACAGAGCATCCAACCACACCTAGAATACGGGTCAACTGCGCGGTGTTCAGCATAAAAAACCACAATACAAGAGCTGGACACGAGGCATGCAATCTTAAGCACTTAGAGAGAGGGATGAGATCAACCTCTATAGTCGAGCTGGAGACGATGGGAAGGACACAAGCACTGAGAGAGCACAGAGATACGAAGACGCTAATACAAGCAGAAAAGTTCCTCAGCTTGCCAGGCCACCCTATGAAGAAATGATTTAAAAACCTAGCTATGGGGCGGTTGAAAAGAAGCAAGTTTTATCCATCTGGCCAAACGACTCTGCAGACAAACCACTGATCTGTCTACATTTGGTATTTCCCAGAAAACTATCCCAGAATTAACTCCATGGAGAGAGAAACATAGACTATCGCTGCAAATTCGGACATTCCCCCCCCCCCCCCCCCCCCCCCCCCAAAAAAAAAAGTGAAAGGAATATTCGACAAGGAAGAACAGAAAAGTGTACAACGCAAAACAACCGCTCTGTTTCCTTGATGAAAATACGCAGAGGAAATTCGGATCCCAGTCTGTACCGACGGTTTGGCTCAATATGCTGTTTGAATTGTAGGAGTGGGAGAGTACATAGAATACCCAAATAATGCTAGGGACATGGCTAGAGTATCAATAGGAAAGTACTGCCATAACTATGATGCAGAAATCCAGACAATCAAGATAGCAACAGAGAAATTACTGAATACCAAGCATGGTACACAGCCTGTGGTGCTATTGACAATTGCAAAATCAGTACTCGAGGAGCTCCTGCCTGGGAAATTGCCAGCACTGTGGAGTACCTGTAAATGAGAGATCGGATCGATTAAGGAAGGAGCAACAGAAGATCTTGTTACAAACCACCAAAAGAAGAGAATGATCAGAAAACTACCAGCATCAGCTGAAGACAATTTCCACTTTATGGACAGACCAGAACAAATTATTTTTCAACACATAAGAACAGGACACGTTAGATTACGCAACCACATGCATATATAATTCAAGATTGACGAATCAGCCATGTGCACTTGTGGATTGGCGCCGCAGGCAGCAGAGCACATACTCCAAGACTGCAAAATACGACATATCTAGGCAAACCTGGCCCGTGGTAACAACAGTGGAAGATAACAATGGAAGAGAAACTTTATGGACCACTGAGCGATCTAAACAAGACAGATAAAATTCATAGAAGAGACAAGGCAATATTGCAGTTATAGACACATTTCAAGCGAACGAAAGAAGACGAAAACATGAGCTCCCAGGTCAATACAGTCTAAAATGTACACCAGGAAGTGTCTTGGGAAGTGAAGGCGGCCCGTGTGAGGCTGACCACATCACTCACCGAGTGCCATTGGTCGACAACACTCGTGGGTCTAGCACATGTCTGATTGCACCCTCAGGCGCGCAAAAGTGTCCTTTACTTATTTCTTATGAGGTCAGCAAGCACACGGGCCATCATCGCGGGGTCACGTTGAAGCACTGATGACAGACACCGTTGGCTGTCTTCACTTTCTCCTTTCTGTGCCTGCACAGCGTCCGTTGACCCAGTTGAATTGTGCATCGACTTTCTGAGCCCTTCCAATCAAATTACGTACTATGATGCAACAGTTGGTGAAGCATGCCGAGTGCTAGCATCTCTCTCTCTCCCTCTCTCTTTCTCTCTCTCCCCTCTCTATCTCACTCACTGTCTGTCTGTCTGTCTGTCAGGGGGGGGGGGGGGGAATGTGCATGCTATACATTTAGCGCCCATGTGCTTTACATTTTAGCGCCCATGTGCTTTACATTTTAGCGCCCATGTGCTTTACATTTTAGCGCCCATGTGCTTTACATTTTAGCGCCCATGTGCTATACATTTTAGCGTCCATGTGCTATCAATTTTAGCGCCTATCTGCTATAAATGTTAGTGACTATAGGTTATAAGATGTGCAATACAGATTAATTCACCTTTATTTATTGCTACCAAAGGTAGCGTTACATTATTACCCGAACGTTGTTCATTGAAGTAATTTTTGGCACGCCGCCGAGGGCATTTTGTGTGTATGAGTGCGTGAACACATGTGTTGCACATTTTTCGTTTATTGTGTAACATCGGTGATGGCAACGATTGTTTTACAAGGTGGAATGTTGCACATTTCTTGTTTATTGTGTAACATCATTTCTGGCGGCGATTGTGTTATGGGGTGGATTGTTGCACATTTACCAGTATGCAGTTCAGTGAATGTTTTTGTTTTGTTCACCCAGTATGAATTCAAACGTAGTCAATACACATGTTACTACTTCTAATGCGCTGTACTGATTTAGGCGTGTGGATTAGCTTTCCATATTACCAATGTCCCTCGCCATCAGGCGAACCCACTCCGACTCCAGAGTTACTTGTAATTTACGTCAAGGACGAGAATTCAGCAGTTTGCGTCCAACTAACCGGTGTAGGGTTGAACCCGCCAGCTCGGCATCAGCACATCGGATGTTTAAAAAGGGGCGCTCCTATCCACTCTGCCATGTTGATCTCTTGCCGGCCATTACTATGAGCGTATATCCCAGTGATCTGGCCTGCCCAGCCTAATATCAGTACTGGTCAATATTCTGGTCAGTAAAGGCGACCGGCGTGATGTAGGGTGTATGTCTAATGACTGTGCAGTGTTTGAAAATATTGCCGGTCCAAGTTTTGTATTCACCTTCTGTAAAGTTCATGCAACATAATATGTAAATAGGAGCAGTGTGCACGTTTCACAGTTTTCCAGATATACGGCGTCGAAGGTTCGAAATCAGCTGCGGGTGATTTGGAAGCAGGCCGCTTTGCGTTGATTCAAATGGAATAGGGCGTTGAGCTTTCAGAAAGCAGTGACAAACTCATCATCATCATCAAGTGCCATGCCAGCTGGCGGTGGCGTTCATGGCTGTCCATAGATCTCGGTCTTTGGTTTTCTGGATCAACTCTGTTGATGATATTCCTCCATGCCACCTTCTCAACCCATCCAGCATGATTTCTCTTGGTCTGTTTACCAATGGCAAACTACTGAACTAAAATGTCCTAATAAGTCACGAATAGCTGATAAATGCAACGTCACATAAAGGACATGAACAAACTTTAGTGTCGTTTGTTATTTCAGATACTTTTAAAATACGCTTTTTAAAATGTTATGTTTATTGATCAGTTATGATAATCGCATTGTGCTCTCGACCTTCTTCTCGGGGATTTGTCATACTTTTATTATTTCCTAAAGTGCACATTTTACAGTCCGGCTGTTTCTGCTGCAGTATTTATAGCTTGCTGTTAAGTGGTGTCAGATAATTAGCATTTTACTTTGCAAGAATGATCGCCTAATATACCAGTGTTTGTTGTCGTGGTGTATTGCTTAATCCTGTTCTGCGGTTGTCTGTGGCTGTTTATATTTAAACTTTTCCATTGTCTTAGTTTCGTTCTGGTGGGTCATATACTACATTAGTTGTATAGTTTCGTTGTGTTGGTTCATATACTCCATTAGTGGTATTCTTTGGTGTGGTTATTTTTTGCCCTCAAGAAGATAATGCTTATTGTTATACTTATGACATTCAGCCCAGTTTGGTTCTTCTACATACAAAACAATGTTTTCCCGTAGTGAATTTGAATAACGAAGACACAAACAACAGATTGCACGATTTATTGCCTGGCATATTTTGCTGCATCTCGTCAGGTACATACTGCAGAAATCACACAACTTACGTGAATTAACTAGGTAAATCCTTCAAGTTGAAATATACACATATTCGCACAGTAATGTCAAGTTATCTACCACGGTAATTTTAAGCTGACTAACATGTCTTTCTGTTTGCACAATTCTGGCTTGTGTTGATTGATCATAATTGCTTCTGCAAATTTTAACAAGCGAGTATTTTGTGTGTTAAACAACACGCGAAAGGCAGTGTCTCTGTCAACCACATGGCCGCTCTCGACAATGTGCCTACCAATTGAAGACACCGGGAGCTTCCGGTGTGTCTGCCCCACGAGGCTAGCATCTCCTGTGTGTTGTATCTTGTTGACCCATTGAGGTATGTGTTCTGACACTAGTTTGTTAAGCTGTCTCTCTGTTCTACCAATGTAGAAGGCCTGGCATCTACATGTGAATTGATAAATACAATTTTCTGTGGCGTACAGAGGAACAGGCTCTTTGACTGCTGGTGTAGGAATCGGTACGGTTTTATATGTAATGACTGGAGCTGCAGCACAGAATGTTCGGCCTACTGCTATAGTAAGCCGGTCTTGTAGACGTTGCATTATGTCATCCCCTCGAAAGGTTAGCTGGATGAATACCTTGAGTTTAGGGACTGTAGTTAAGTCTGGTTTTGGTTTGGGCTGTTGGCAGTGGCGCTTTATAAATTCTGTGGAGTACCCATTCAGGTTTAAGACATTCTTCAGAGTTTCAAATTCCTCTGTCAGTGTGTCCTGGGTGCATATCTTTCTAGCGCGGTCAAACAGGGTCCGTACTAAGCCCCGTTTGTACTGGACAGGTGTGAAGCTCTGAAAATTTAGGTATTGGCCAGTCCATGTTTCTTTGCGATACACCTTTGCGATACACATCTTCTACATACATTTTCCCCCTTCTATATCTAATTATGGTCTCGTGAATTTATTTACTGCTAGGAATGTTTAGCTTAAGTGTTGCGTGACATATTGTTGGTTATATTTTTTGATATTTTGAACTGCTCGTTCAACAGTGTG
This sequence comes from Cepaea nemoralis, assembly GCA_014155875.1. Classification (NCBI taxonomy): domain Eukaryota; kingdom Metazoa; phylum Mollusca; class Gastropoda; order Stylommatophora; family Helicidae; genus Cepaea; species Cepaea nemoralis. The sequence continues at coordinate 9,501 of JACEFZ010024953.1, read as the reverse complement.
TATCATGTCTTCCTTTCAAGCGTTGATTCAGAGTTAGCGTTCATTCTTCTGTACATCTGTTAGTTGCCTTTCCTTTTCGGGGCATCGCTGTCAACCCCAGCATTTTTTGGTTGTTGGTGATTTTTTTCCCCCCGGCAAGTTTAGGTTCAATAGTTTGCAATTGTACAGTGAAAATATTTTCAGAAATATAGAGGATATGGAAGGAATCAATATTGGGGGACGATTCATCAATAACATTAGATATGCAGATGATACAGTTTTGATTGCAGCCAATGAACAGGACCTGCAACATTTAGTGGATGCGGTTGTTGCACACAGTGAACAACTAGGGTTAGAATTGAATAGTAAGAAGAAACAGATTATGGTCGTCACTGGGAAGAAGGAAATACCACAATGTGATATGCAAGTAAATGGGCATATTCTTAAGCAAGTGAATCGGTACAGTTATCTCGGAACAGCCATAACATCTGATGGGGGATGCGTTGAAGAGATTAGAACAAGAATTGCCATTGCGAATGTAGTCTTTTGCAAGATAAAAAACATACTGACCAATAAAAAGATATCAATTGAAACGAGAAAAAGAGTGTTGCAGTGCTGCACAGAACCTGTACTCTTGTATGGCGTGGGCAATGAGCAGTCAAGCTGAAAAACATTTGATGGCTGTGGCAATGTGGTTTCTGAGGAAAATGTAAAGAATACCACGGACAGACAGAAAAACCAATGAACATGTCCTTCAGATGAAGATCATAAACTGATTAGAGTCATTTTTGGGCATGTTATGAGAAGAAATGACTTGGAGAACTTGGTGACAACTAGCAAGATCGAAGGGAAGAGACCAAGGGGAAGACCGAGAAGCAAATACCTAGATGGCTTGGTCACGTGGCATGGTCGCGACAAGAACACTGAGCTGATCCATGACTCTGGTGATCGAGTGAGATGGCAAAACATGACCGCCCACGCTTATCGGCATGGCACATGCTGTGTTGATGGTGTTTGCCATAGTTTTCTGAGCGACCGGAACACCTTTGTATGGGAAGCCAACTCAAGGGGGTCTGCTTGTACATCTGGGTTCATGCTATTTTGAGAGTTCCCACGTGCATTTTCTGATAATTGATGGGAAGAGAGCAAAGAGCAGACACAGAGATAAATGCCCGAATGGCTTGGTCACATGGCATAATTGGGACAAGAATACAGAGCTGATCCGAGACTTCGTGATCGTGTGGGATGGCGAACAATGCAAACCCCCAATAATCACCATGACGCATGATGATGACTGCCCATATTTATCAGCATGGCGCATCATGATGACATGCTTTTTATAGTATTTGCTCTGATTTTCTTTGCCTCTTTGTCCGAGAAAGGCTGGCCGAGTGACCAGAATGCCGGGTTTGAATCCTCGGTAGGGTGTGGATTTGTTTTGGTCGGGGGCAAAAAGAAAACCCCAACCTGCACAGTTCGCCGCGACTGCACTAGCCAGGCGACCTTAATTCCTCAGGCTGAAGACACCCCCACCCCCAACACTGCAAGGTACTATAGGCAGTAGATGAGTTTGTCACGCCTTCCCATCAGTTCCTGCATGTGCTGGTGTCTAGGCTGTCAGTACTTAACCTCCTCTTGTGATCAGATGTGTAGTCCCGCAGCAGTTTCTTGCCATGGGTCTATGGTGTGATAGAACCACCACATTCTTTATACTTGAATGCATGATGAATAAATAGGTGGCCAGTCTTTCTCTCTGTTAGCGGGCCACAAATGAGTTGTCGAACCTTCGTGACGTCGCGTTCGCTATATTTAACAGTGAAACCCCCTATCAACTACACTCAAGCGCCCGCAGATATGAAATAGGAGCTCCAGAAACTGTCGACTGCGTCACCAGAACTCGTCTGTCGGTGTTAACATAAGAACGGAAGCTAGAAGAAGAGTATATTTAGTTAACAAGTTAGCTGCCTATCCCATACAAGATTTCGCAATTAACCTTACCAGTTTATGTTGTTGGCTGTTAGTGATTTACAAGGCAAGTTTACTTTATATGTAGTAGTCAAACACATTTGCTCTGCAATATCTAAGATACTGAGTACTTTTATGTTTCTCACAGCGAGATTTTGTGGTGCTCTCTGGACAACAGGATTGTGAGAGCTGATGTCCCAAGCCTCACGATAGATGGTAAAAATGTCAGCGGAGAGAACAAACTGAGGTATCTGGGGATCACATTTGACAGGAGCTTATCCTTCAAGGACAACGTGGAGACGGTTGTGACACGATCTCAAAAGGGACTCAGTGCACTTAAAACTATGGCTGCAATGGACACAGAGCAGAGAATGCTTTTCACACTATGCCAGCACTTGATCCTCTCAGTAATTGATTATGGATTAAGACTGCTCACTGTCTCAGAGAGTCAGCTGGTGAAGTTAGAGCCCATGCAGAACGAAGCTATGCGGGTCATTCTGGGATGCACCAGAGACACCCCAGTAGTGTGTATGCGTTACATCCTTGGTCTGCCGACTGTTGCTGTAGGCTCAAGGTGATGCAGGCGAAGGCATACCTCAGAGTAGCTGCAGACACAGACCACCCACTGCATGAGGTACTGGACGCAGTTAAGGGTCAGCGACTGATAAGAGGAAAATCATGGATGGCTCAGGCGGAGGATACGATCAGACAGGTGTGCCCCTTGGAGAACATTAGGCGTGGAGAGGAGTGGGTCAGAGTGCCAGCGGAGCAGTCAGAGTGCCAGCGGAGCCGTCAGACTTGTGCAGAGTTATAATCACATTAAGCAGGGAGTGGCCAGCAGGGGCCACGGAAGTGGAAATCCAGCAACTAATTCAGGACATTGCTCACTCGGCTCGGGTGATGTGATTATCTACACAGATGGTTCGGTGTCAAGCGGTGAGAGAAGTGGCTGGGGGTTCATAGCCAAAGCTAATGGTCGACGTTTGGTGCGGAGAGCCTGGCATATGATACCACAACATCCAGCTTAAGAATGGAGGTGGAGGCAGTCACTGCGGCTCTCCGCTGGATGGAGATTACGACACACACGCACATCGTGATTGTAACTGACTCAGAAAGCATGCTGTCGAGGGTGAGGACGGGCAGGCTTCGTGAGGAGTGGCTTGCTTCGCTTCGGAGGTCACGGGTGACAAGCATCGCCTGGATCTTTTCTCCGGGGCATGCCGGTGTGCTGGGAAATGAACAGTGGGACAGATTGGCTGGCTCTGCAGAACTTGGTGGAGTATTGATACATGACAAATCAGACGTGGTTGCGGCCTTGTGGGAGCACGTGTACACCTCGGAGGAGCAAATGGATTATCATGGTCTGGCAAGAATGAGACAGCGAGGAGTGACGAGGGGATCTGGCCGACGCTCAACGCTCAAAGGAAAGGCGAGACGGACATATAATCAGATTGCTACTGGTATTATTGGTGTTGGAACTCCTCGCTGGCTGCTGAGGATGGGGACGGAGCGCTTATGGGAATGCCCCGAATGCTGTGATGTTAATTCCTAAATCAGTCAATCAATCAATCAATCACAGCGATAACTATTGCCACTGGGTCTGTTAAACATGTCAGATTCTGTTGCCGATTACCACACACCATTTCTAATTTTATTATGAATTGGAAACAAATAGGTATATTAAACTCCTGCGAGAAGAAACGTACTAAACATCAACAACGTTGCACATTCCTTACAAGGAGATCCATCGCATCGCGAAATACAGGTGAAAATCCGAAATCAGAAGCACTCAATAAATATATAAAATGAATAATAAAATAAAATAAACTACACACAAACGCGTACAATACGACACACAGGACTACCGACGTTTCGATTCTCAGAATCGTTGTCAAGGACACCACAGATAGCTAACACAACGAAATACAGCAAAGAAAGAAAAAAAAAACACGAACAGTCCCTATGCCATGTGGGGCAGAAAAGGTGGATCGGCCAGCTGTGAAGGCAAGTTAAACATTCATGTACATTGAAATCATAAAGAAGAAATTTAAACACTTTTAATTAATGCCATCTCAAAAATATATAAGTGTATTCTTATAGTAACTGAGGAAAATGATTTGGCTCGGATGGTGTGGCTAAAAGTCATAACTGTCTAGAACTGAAAGAGAAGAATGCAACCGTGCAGTTTGCCTGATCAATACATGGTGAGGTCTTTGGTATATGAATAGTCAAGGAAAAACCGGTCATATTTTGTCTTTAAACAGAACAGGCTTTTCATGAAATTATTCTTCATCAATTAGAGGTAGTGAAGTGGAGACGTTTGTTTGTTTAAAACAATGTAGGGAGTCTCCATGGCGACGATATGGTGATCATATGATGAAGAAACTAGAGGCATTGGAGATGTCTGTCTGTTTAAAATAATGTTTTGAGTCTACATGGCGACGATATGGTGATCATATGATGAAGAAACTAGAGGCATTGGGGATGTCTGTCTGTTTAAAATAATGGTTTGAGTCTCCAAGGCGACAAGGTCAATCTGACTGCGTAGTGTTACAAAGGTCGTGCGTTCGTTTTCAGACTTCGTCACTCGGTTCATTAGTGCAATGTTTTTCGTGTGCCCCTAGGTGTCTTCAATGGAACCACCGAGTTCGTCCTGTGCGACGATTTAGGCAGGCCGCTGTGCAGACAGACGATCTAGTCACGTGGGATAAAATCTGGTGCAGTGAAGTCGACAGTCTTGCTTTTCCCTTTGTTTGTTGTAAAAGAATGTTGAGGATATTGTGGACAGAAATGTGAAATCAAGAATCAGTATCTTTGCACTGGGGACATTCCTACACGTGTTCCGTCCCCATCTTCAGTAGCCAACGAAGAGTTATATTATTGATAGATAAGAAACCCAACGCTTAGATAGAATAAATACAGTAGCCTTATGTGGGAAAATACTAGGCAAGAGAGGCGGGGTAGGCAACATATACTATAAGTAACACCATCTTCATCTGCTTATCAAGTGGCATGGAGGATTAATGAGCCATGATGGTCCATTTCTGCTCCAGACCAAACACCTAAGGAAGAAGAGGAAGAAGAAGAGGAATTAATGGTCAAGGACACGGTGTATGTGGATAAGTAACGCCATAAAAACAGACGGTTTTAAGCTTCTCTCTCTCCCCCCCCCCCTCAATGTGTCTCCACCTTGCCGCGGTGGGGGGGGGGGGGGGGGGCTTGCGTGTCCCAATGACCTCCAAGAGCTAAGCCGACGGAAGCACAACTATGTGTCGGACAGGACTTGGGTTAGGGGCCAGACCAAGAGAGACACAACCTGCTGCTCTGCAGGTAGACTGAGGATAGCAGTCAAAAGTTCAAATCAGGCGCACGAAGGCAGAAATTCTTGGTCCGGACACATACTCTAAGGCTCTCAGCTGAGGGATATGGCTGAACGCCTCTAAGCTATAAACCCTCGGATGTGAGAGCCGGGCCGATACTCACCTACTGCAAAATGGAGGTGAGATGCTGAGCACGCTACATGCTTAGTTCAGATACCTGTTCGAAGGCTCTCAGCTGGGGGATATGAGGAGATTCCCTGGATGAGAGGGCCTGGCCGTCACTCGCTCTCTGATGCATGGAGGTAGTGTGCTGAGCCGGCAGCACATGTAGCCTACCTCGTGAGCGATACTTAAGGTGGCAAAGCGGTCCAGTCGCACGAAGTGGTTACGATGAAAGTCTGTATCTACACTCATAGAGTGAGCGTAGTCAAAGGTGTGAAAAAAACGTCTCAAAAACACGAAATGGAAAGCTTGGCTAGCGAATCCATCACGTGGAAGTCCGAAGCGAAAGCTTGATGAGTGGATGTCGTCCGCAAGACTGTCCGTCCCTGATTTGTGTGGGGAGCGACCAGTGGCAAAACGAAATGCTCAATACATGGAAGTGAGGAATTAAAGCAGCCATGAGCAGGAAGTGGCGATTCCTTCGGGTGAGCCCAGTCTCAGAGCATTATGTGCCGGCTCTGCAATTATGGAAGCCTCCTTGGATAGCGGGTAATGCCCATGGTCTGCCCATGCCTTCCCTTGAGGGATGACCGTGATGTCTTTGACCGTTCCACCTTGACCAGCTGAAATGTGGGCGACACCACAGCACTGAGAGTCTAACGTCCCTCGAAACCCCGTGAAGGCAAACCCGTAAAAACGCCCACTGAAGACGGATGTGCTGGCCCAAGGGCGCAAATAAATCAGGCACACCGCATAAACGTCCGAGTGCAATGTCCTTCGCGTCCGGAACAGCTCTGACTAGCTAGTTTTCCGAAAGTCCGTCGTGCCCGGAACAGCTCTAACTAATGTGTTTTTCAGGCATAACGACTAGCACAGTGATTCTCAACCTTTTTTGGCCCGTGCCCCACTTCACCATATTTTCAGAACGTCATTCCCCCCCTTCCTATCAAAAATTTGGCCCATTGCCCCCCCCCCCCCCTTTCACCGTATTTTCAGAACGTCATTCCCCCCTTTTATATTACCTATCTAAAAATCCCCCCACCCCTATAAGTATACGTTCTTCTTCTTCTTTCGTTCGCTTGAAATGTCTATAACTGCAATGCTGTCTCTTGTATGAATTGAACTGTCTTTTTCAGTTCACACAGCGGTCCATAGAGTTTATCTTCCACTGTTGTCTCTCTAGGCCAGAAGGTTTGCCTAGATATGTTATATTTTGGGCAGTCTTGGAGTATGTGCTCTGCTGTCTGCGACGCCAATCCACATGTGCACATGACTGTTTCACCAATCTTGAATTTTGTATACGTAAAAATGTAAGGTAAATTTAATAGCACATACTAAAACAAGTCTAGACATCCACATAAAACATGATTTGTGGGTCTACTGACTTTATAAAATGAATTTTAGAAGGATGAGACGCACTTAACTGTAAAGTATGAAGGGAAAAACAATATCAAGTAATCAGTTCTTGTATTAACGCGATCTTGAAATGGTCTTCATTCTCCCCCCCCCCCCTCCCCCCTCCCCCCCCCCGGAAACCCTAAAATTCCCCCCTGGGGGAATTCCCCACCGGTTGAGAACCACTGGACTAGCACATGTCCGAATCGAAATCTCGCTGAGTGGATACCGTCTGCAGTCCGACCGTCCCTGGTTTGCACGGGGAACGGCACATAGCGAACGAAAGGTCCAATATATTGAAGTGAGGAATTAAAGCAGCCATGAGCAGGACGTGACGATTCCCTCGGTAAGCCCAGCACCAGAGCGCTATGTGTCAGCCCTGCAACTATGGAAGCCGCCCTGGATGGCGGAAAATGCCATGCCCTGCCTTCCCTTGAGGGCTGATCGTGAAGTATTCGACAGTTCTAACTTGACTAGCTGGAATGTGGACGGCACCACAAAAAGTGAGAGTCCCCCAGGAATGCTAACCTGGTCAAACATGCTCACTAAAGTCGGATGTGTTGGCCTAAGGGTTTCGGCCCAAGGGTGCTTAACCAGACTCATCGCAATTACATCTGGAAAAAAGAATACTCTGGATGAACGCAGAAGAAGAAGAAGAAGAAGAAGAAGAAGAAGAAGAAGAAGAAGAAGAAGTAGAAGTAGAAGTAAAGCTTCGCAATGCGTAAAATCCTAACACCCATTGCATATCCTTTCATTTGTTTTATTATTGCAATGGTCTGATTGTGTTATATTGCCCTAAGGCGGACATGTTGTTTGTCATTGTAGCCGCAGAGGACATTGTTGTCATCTGTCAGTCACGGTGTTTGTTAGCAGGTGGCTCATTAGACCAATATTGAGTCCCGATGCTTCAGTTGTGATGAGTTAAAAATTAAAGTCGTTTGATTGGACTCGACATTTGATTTACATATGATATGCAGAAAAAGAAATTCAAGAATGATCGATACAGAGTGCTTGTGAGCAACAGATACAATGTAATAAATAAAATACAACGTATAGATGGACATTAGGAAGTGCTAAGGAACTCAGTTCATCAAACAAAGAAATATTACGGCAAGGGAAGCAAAAAGCTAAGAAGAAGCTGATGACATTTTAAAGTTGATAGACAAAAGTGTGCACACGCACGCACGGACGCACGCGCGTCAAATATGATTTGTTACGTGTGTGAAAGCTCTTTTACTTTCACAATAAGTTATTGCTAATGAGAAAATGTAATACAAAGACATATAGGCTCTGTACTCCTGTATGCACGTGAGACCTGAAAAATAAACCGACAGGACGAGAAACAACTTAAGCACCAAATATATGATTTCTGGAGGTAATGCAAAGGAAAAAATAAAATGGATCGGCACAACCTTAAATGAGACAGTCTTTTGAAAGGCTGATGAAAGCGTAGTCAAGTGGCATATTAAAGCCTAAATGACGTAGATTTGACTCGGAGACTGGTGATCGTGGACGGGGTCATGATTTTCCATGCTTACCGGTGTGACACCTTATGCTGATTATAACATAAGAATGGCTGTGTGTGCTGTGGTTACTGCAGCAGCTGCGCCGGAAATATACGGCCAACTACCCCCATAAAAGCACTCAAAACATATATGTTATCGGCCTGTTGTAGTACACCTAGGCCCTACATTAAGCAACCCCTGTTCTTGACCTTTCTTGGCCTCATTTGGAAAGTGCTTATACAGTTACTGAAATCGGCAATCGTTACTTGTTCATAGCGACAGTCTTGTCAATCTTGTTCTCGGCAACTCGTTTTTTTTTTGTAGCCTTAAAAACGATTTGATTTTCTGCTACTGTTAACAAGAACTTAACCTACGTTTTGTTATGATAGAATGTGTTATGATAAGCAAAGCGGTATGCTAAATGTTTTTGGCATTCTTACTGAACTGGCATTTTGGTAGTTAGCGCGTGGTAGAATGCATTTATTTTCTTTGGCTGAGCAAGGAATATACACCGCAACGCACGTCTAGGTAATGAATGTTCATGTTGTGTCTAGGTCATGCTTTTTTTCCGTGGTTTATACGCTGCCGTAGTGCTTTTCTTGACGATCAGAAAGTATACACTACATGCTATGGCTGGACCATGGTGTTTTCAATGACGATAACAAATGTGCAATACAAGCTGCGAATAGGACATGTACATTACAAGCTGTTCCTGCACAATGGTGTTTTCCACGGCTTAGCAACAAATTTAAATTGCAGTCTATATCTGTGTGACAGCAGGATTAGGGGAGACGACACCATAAATCTATATGTGTATATGTATACACACATTCAACTCAGCCTTCCTAGATGTATTATGTTTTATATTTTATTGAATTTTATAGAATGTTGAGCATTCTTAAATATGAAGGTATTTGATTATCAATAGTTAAAACTTTTATAAAAAGGTCTAGAGAATTAATACACCCACATATCCCGGGCAGCCATCATTATAAGCGCCCTTAAGTGCTCAGTTACCCTAATATCTATATGTTTGAACGTATGACGACCATAATCCTGAGAGCAAGCTTGTTTGTTATTGTAACAACTTAACTCTGCCCTTCCCATCTTTCCAGGCCGACCATCATATTTACAAGTTAAGATGTCGACTTACCCAACACAAAGAATAATCAATT
>JACEFZ010024949.1:600000-611172 GCA_014155875.1 Cepaea nemoralis | reverse complement strand
AAACCGTCTCTCCGTTATTTTTTTTACCCTTTCCTAAATCCAAAATGCATGTTTTTGGATCCGTTTTTTCGCATATTTCCTTGCTAGGTCCTCTTTGAATTGTTCCCATGTCTCATCTACCCTAGCCTCTAACTTTCTTCTTATATGATCCGAGACCGGTTCTGTTGCCGTCTGATAAGCTAGTCTCATTTTCTCTTCATCTGTTGCCGAGATCAAATAGGCATATTTTTCTATAGAGGTGACCCATTCTTATAGTCCCTAGCCTGTCCACTAATTTCACAATCTCTGTGCCATCCCCTGTTGTTTGATCACCATATTAAGTCGGCCTACTGCTGTTCCCCACGCCTGTCAGAACTTGTGCCAAGGTGTCCTGTTCCGCCATGCTGAAAAAATTACTAAAACAAGGCAAGCAACCAATCACACAATTATAATTTCCTAAATCCCAACCAGCACAATTCAGTTGGTTATATATTGTAAGATATTACATTAATCAGAAGAAGCACCAACGATGTCCTGTCTGAGCATAGGAAGAATGAACCTGTCCTCAATAAAAAAAAAACTCAAATTTGTGGCAATCGAAGGTTCCTTGTAGATATCTGTTTTCTTAAAGCACAATAATGTCCTGTACTCCACTCTAATTAAGAAGTTCGGAACCTCACGGGAGACCTCGAAATATACAACTCTGAGTCTATTTCCTTAAATTAATCCGTTACCTTCTTTTCAGTTCAACCAACCAGATCCCGCATTAGGTGAAACTTAGTCTCAGAATTCAGGTGGTGGAGTTCAGATATCACTTCTCCTCCCTCAGGTATTTTCGTCCTTCTCGTGGGCTGCCAGAAAATTTTTCAACCCCTGGTCGGGTCACATCTCATGGGCTGCCGGAAAATCTTCGACCCCTGGTTGGGTCCCTTCCTTGATTCTCAAGTGGATACTTCAACGTATGGAATGGGTCATAGGAATAACGAGGCCCAAAAATGGATTGGGTGTGTTTGGGTCATAGGAATAACGAGGCCCAAAAATTTATCAGGATCAGCCAAGGCCTAGCGATAATTGAGTGTTTTAAGAAGTTATGGCCCGATCAACGATCATGCTGTCTTGACAACTCCTGATTAGCTCTTTAACTTTGAGCAACTTACATTGCTGGTTTGCCCAACTCTCAGGATAGGATCACTCCTGGTCAATCAGAACGATGTAAGGCAGTGGCCTTGATGACTTTTGCAACGCAAAATTTCAGTCCATGTTAAGCCTGTTGCTAACAATCAAACTAGAAGGGCGGCCATACAACTTCCTTCACTGTGACCTCTGCAAAACGGCTGGTATAACAAACTTCTTATTACTACTTTGACCGTTATCTGAAGTCTTAAAAAAGACTTACAAAGGACCACTCCTGGGCGAGCTTTTGGCCTCTGTATTCAGATATTACTACTATTTAGAACTTACTGGCCATCTTTTGGTGCGTCTGTTATCAGGTTCAGAAATTGTTCATTTACGTGCCGCTAGTATTTTGTTCGTTTGTTTAGTTCTTGAACCTTTCCGCGACGTTATTCAATCCTGGCTTTTCATTGTTTTGTTTTTCTCATCCTCAGGTTCGCATCCTGGTCAAGTGGCTCCATTTCGCCTCTTATAACAGTGTGTAATAAGACGAAGGCCGGTCGTTTGGTTGTTGATAAAACGTTTATTGGCTTAACTTAACAAAGCTTCGATGTACACCTCCATTCGCTACTCAAGCTGGGTTCTAACTGCCCATACCAACCCAATACGTCACGATTGAGCATCTCCCACCCCTTTCAACCTCAATGCTCAATCGTGCTGTATCTGTGTTTCCCATTAGATCCTAATAATACCCAATACTGTTACAGTACACGTTGACTTCGGGTCAGCGGACATCAGCTGAAAGTTTAGTCTCGACCAGGCATGCTAGCGGTGTAGCAAGCCTGTGTGTGTATTATGACCTAGATTAAGCGGAGGTCAGTGTTCAGCAGACAAGACGGAATGTATTGTGCAAGCCATCTTAGTGGATCAGTCTGGTGGAAGCAAATTAACAATACATTCAATGCCCTATCTCAATAATGGAGTATATTAGGGAATTATTGTTCGGACAGAGAACTTCCTCTTGAACAGAGCTTTAATTGATTCCATTAATGGATGAGGTTAACATTAGTACGTTTCAATCACCATCAGGTGGCTGTGGGAAACAAGTACTAGTCAGTCAGCCTCATATAACGAGCAAGAACCACATGAGTTTCTCGTTAAGGTGAAACCCAAATAGGTAGGAGGCTATAAGCTGTGAAGTGAATATCGCCACCAAGGCCTGTTGTTATTTAACTGGGCTTAGTCAGAAGGGGAAAGATATATTCACACCTACTAGGGATTTAACCTTCGGCCAGTATAGCGGTGGGGAGACACCCACTCATGTAACGCGTGGATATTGCATCAGTGTTGTCTGACTCCATTCTGCCTTTGATGAGAAAGGAACAATTGTCAGGCGGGTCTATCTTTCTATTGTCTCTATACTGTCATCGGAACCAGAGTGTTTGGGTGGGATGATTCGACACAGTTCCTAGGCAGCATAAGGAATGTATTTATGTGATGAGTGTTTATCTATATACATACACCCACACACAACAGAAATCCAGGTGTCTAAGGCAGAAAGATGGAAGGCGACAAACACAAGAACACGAAACTCTTATGTTGTTTGTCTGAGTATTTCAGGTTAGATAACATTGTAGCCGGAGCATCTTCCAGTAATCTTGGAGGGTGTCATAGAGTACTGACCTGGAATATCCTGATATGCTTATCTACTTTGCTGATGAGACAGATTGTGGTTAGGAAATGTGATCTAGGCCATAACACTCGATGATCGACCATAGGAGGTATTGAACTTTACCATCCTCAGGAATGACCCTGTCACTATATCTATTATCTACTAGGTATGAGATGGTAGGGAATGTGTGATCCTATTTACTATTTACCAGGGATGAGACGTGTGGATGAAAAGATACTGGACTTAAGTTAGGATTACTAGGAGTTGTAACCTAATCTGTCCGTGAGATATGTATAACAGTGTCTCTCTGATAGGGGATCTAGATGAGTGTGCAAGGGAAAGAGTCTAGTATTCAGCAATGCACGGGTGAGCACCCCGCTGGGACGGTAACTAGGAATGTCACGCTGTGACGTGAGAGTAGAGAAGAAGTTAGTTACCAACGATAGCTCTTGCTGGCAAGACGTGGTGTCAACATCTAGAACAAGAGTCAATTTATATTCGATGATGTCAACTGTATGAGCTAATAAAGAGGAACTCACAGAAACTACTACCATGACTTTTCGTTGCTCTCTTTACACCTCATTAACTTAGTCTCCACCACTGTTACAGGAGGCGAAATGGTGCCCACGACTCAGGATTCCTAGTTGGGTTGTCGCGGAATCTCAAAACGCCGTCTACTGTGTTACACATCGAAGTAGCTCCAAAATTATGAAGATCTCTGTTCTGCTCGTATCAATTACCCAGAGACAGGATTATGGCACGGTTCTACACTTATATTGAACGTTCCGACGAAATTGAAAAATGGCCTCTATTTTTATAACGTCGTCTGTGAGAGTTACAGCAGCCAAAAGCCCGGCTAGGGGTGGCTGTCTGTAAGTATTCTTCAGTGAACCTGCTATCAAGTGTCTGAGAGAATCCTCGCTGTACAGGCAGTTGTTATAAGGTGCCTGAAAAAGTCCTCGCTGTACAGACTTGCTGTCAAATGTCTGAGAGAATCCGCGCTGTACAGGCAGTCGTTCTCAGTTGCCCAGCCAAGGGTGAAGCCACTGCAGACGATACGTTTTCTCAGTTGCCCAGCCAAGGGTGAAGTCACTGCAGACGATACGTTTTCTCAGTTGCCCAGCCAAGGGTGAAGTCACTGCAGACGATACGTTTCCTCAGTTGCCCAGTCAAGGGTAAAGCTACTGCAGACGATACGGTTTCTGGACCCATTGGAAGCTCGACAACCAGAGGTACTGGCTTTCAACTGGCATTCTTTGCCCCACATAGTCAAAGAACAATTCGAACCAAAATGGGCCTTATCAGCCATCTTAGAACTCACGGCTCCATACTTTCAACCCCACTGGATGAAATGAATGGCCATCATCATTGTTAACACACACACACACACACACACGCACGCACGCACACACACACACACACCCACACACACACACACACACATATGCCGGCTCCCTGGCCAAGGAGTTAGCAGCTTTCTCTGTAACCCCGAATACTCTCGTGGTTGACGTGAGTGCATGAGAATTGGAAGCGGTTCGAGTCGCACCAGTGACTTATGAGAGTATGGAGCCGGCCGCTCAGAAAGTCGTGGCGTGCTGATGAGCGTGAATCTAGCCTAGGAATCAACATACAGCTGAAAGATGCTGATGTTGACCGCAATATCCTGAAACAGGATGGACACGCGGAAAAAAAAATAAAAATATTTATATATATATATATATCTTATATATAAAAAAGGATGTGTGTGTGTATGTCCTTTATGCGTTCGCGAACGGCCCATCCGAATGAGATGAAATTTTCTACACGTCTTCCTCTCATTTCCAGCGCTGCCAACTGTCATAAGTTTTTAGTGTGAAATCGGCTGCTTACTTAATATTGTTTAATTTTTAATTTTTCATTATAATTTCATATATCTCAGGGGACTTAACTCTAGAAAAGTTATTTCAAGGGGCATAACTTTTAATAACTTTTCTGTATACCTTATAGTCATATTGTTGCATCGTTTTCAAAGATTTATAAACTCTTTGTCTATAGTTATGTACAGGCATATGAGTTATAATAAATAATGATACAATCTTTAAGGCATTTTCAAAGTTTTAATAAAAATAATGCATAATGCATAACATTGTAACTCATCTTTTTATGCTTAAGAAGTTATCTACAGTCATGCAGGTGATTAAAAATAGTTTTCATTAAAAATAATGGATGGTGTGTGGAAGGACATTCTTTTAAGTTACTTTTTTGTGTTGTATGAATTTAATGAGACGCTCCCCGCCAGGAGCTGGGCGAAGCCACGCCGGGTCAGATAGATAGACATACAGACAGGCAGACAGACAGACAGACAGATAGTCGGGAACAGGAGCTTATATGACTACTCATATGAATTAAATGAGATGCTCCCCACCAGGGACTGGGTGAAGCCGGGCCGGCTCAGACAGACAGACAGTCAGATAGACAGACAGACAGACAGTTAACTACAGGCATATGCGTTATAATCCTCCTCCCCCCATCCTCCTCCTTCTACCCTCTTCCTCCTCCCTCCCCCTCCTCCCTCCCCCTCCTCCTCATCCATCCTCTTCCTCTCTCCTTCCTCCCCCTCCTCCTCGCTCTCCTCCTCCTCCTAATCACTCCTCCTCCCTCCTCCTCCTCCCTTCTCCTCCTCTCTTCTTCCTCCTCCCCCCTCTTCCATCCTCCCCCCTCCTCCTCCTCCCTCCTCCTCCCTTCTCCCCATCCTCCCTCCTCCTCCCTCTGCTCCTCCCTCCTCCTCTTCTCTCCTCCTCCTCTCTCCTCCTCCCTCTACCTCCTCCCTTCTCCTCCCTCCTCCTCCCTCCACCTCCTCCTCCCTCTTCCTCATTCTCCCTCCTCCTTCCTCCTCCTTTTCCCTTTTCCTCCTCCCTCCTCCTTTCCCTCTTCATCCTCCCTCCTCCTCCCTCCTCCTTCTCCCTCCGCCTCATCGCTCCTCCTCCATCCTCCTCCTCTCTCCTCCTCCTCCCTCCTTCTCCTCCCCTCCCCTCTCTCCTCCTCCCTCCTTCTCCCTCCTCCTCCCTCTTCCTACTCCTCCCTCTTCCTACTCCTCCCCCTCCTCCTCCCTCCTCCTCCTCCTTCCCTCCCTCCTCCTCCCTCCTCCTCTCTCCTCATCCTCCTTCCTCCCCCTCCTTCCTCCTCCCTCCTCCTCCCTCTTCCTCCCTCCTCCAACCTCCTCCTCCCTCCTCCCTGCCCCTCCTCCCTCCTCCTCCTAATCCCTCTTCCTCCCTCCTCCTCCTCTCTCCTCCTCCTCCCTCCTCCTCCCTTATCCACCTCCCTCTTCCTCCTCCCTCCTCCTACTCCTCCTTTTTCTTCTTCTTCTGCTGCTGCTGCCGCCGCTCCATTTACCCAAGGTAATTGTTGCGGGAAGATGTAAAGATCTTTCAAGTGCTCTTTCTAATGCTTTTTGTAAGTTGGTCTTTGTTTATCTAAGGTTGTTCTAACTGCAACCAATAAATGATTAGACAGACAGACAGACAGACAGACATAGAGGGACGGACGGACGGACACACAGACAGACAGACAGACAGACAGACAGACAGACAGACAGACAGACAGACAGACAGATAGATAGATAGATAGTCGGGAACGGGAACTTTTATGACTACTTATATGAATTAAATGAGATGCTCCCCAGACCCTGATGGGGAGCATCTCATTTAATTCATATAAGTAGTCATATAAGATCCCGTTCCCGACTATCTGTCTGGCTATCTGTCTGTCTGTGTATCTGTCTGTCTGTCTGTCTGTCTGTCTGACTGTCTGTCTGACCCGGCCCGGCTTCACCCAGTCCCTGGTGGAGAGCATCTCATTTAATTCATATAAGTAGTCATATAAGCTCCCGTTCCCGACTGTCTGTCTGTCTGTCTGTCTGAATATGCACTGTTGATGAAAGAACGATGAGTGATTGGAAGGGCCGAATGTAAGACGAGCCTGCGTGCCCAATTTGTTACCCTATGAAAATAAATTATGTTCGTTCGTTCGTTCTGTCTATAGCCAGGGGACTTAACCTAAGATATAACAATGCTACTAAAAGTTGTGTCCCTTGTTTTATATTTTCTTATGTTCAATCATGTAATTACAAAATTAAATTTTAGTAAGTAAATAGCTGATGTACACTAAAATGAAAAGAAAACGTGTAGAAAATGTCATCTCAATCGGATGGACCGTTCGCGAACGCATAAAGAACGGACGGACATACACACATCGCCTTATATATATATATATATATATATATATATATATATATATATATATATATATAGTTGAGATTCGCAACTATTCGTGAAAATATTCCCCATCTGTTGAGAACCATTGTTAAAGCCGAAATGTTGGGTTGTTAGGTGTATGATCATCACCATCATCATCATGTCGTCAATCCATTTTCCTCTTGGACGTCCTCGTGATCTCGTCGCCGATGATCTTTGATGTAAGGCCAGTGATTGTAGTTGCTGGTGTTGCATTCTAACGACATGGCCAAACCACTTGATCTTCTGTCTTTCAATAAATGTGGCACAAGGTGTTGACCCCACAGTCTTTCTGATAACAGCATTTCTTACTTGTTCTTTGATTGTTAAGTTGGCAGCTCTCCTCAGGCATCTCATCTCGCACGTGTTGATTTTGCGAAAGTGTGATTTGGATAAAGTCCAAGTTTGAGATTGGTAGCGTAGGGTTGGTGTGAAAATTATGTTTATTATCTGTCGTTTTGCGGACATGGGTATATTATGATGTTTCAGTAAGGGTGATAGTTGATATGTAAGTGCACTGGCTTTTTGACATCTGATTTCGATGTCTCTGTCCAATCTGCCATCTTCTGTGATCATACTTCGAAGATATTTGAATTCTTTAACTTGTTTCAGAGTTGTGCTATTTATCTGTATACTTAATGGGCCCGCCGATCTGCTAACTTGCATTACTTCGGGTTTGGCTGTATTTATACTCATATTGTATCTGCTGTATGTTAAACTCAGATTATTAATATGATTTTGTAGTCTGCCCTCATCGCTGTAAAACAGACACTGGTCGTTAGGTGTATGAATAACCGAAATTCTGGGCAGTTAGCGGTATGGACAGACGTAAAGGTGGGCTGTTAGATTTTTGAATAGCCAAAATGTTGTGCAGTTAAATGTATGAATAGCAGAAATGTTCGGCAGTTAGGCGTATGAATTATTACTTAATGTACCATGTATAAACATATATTGGAAACAACAAGCTGCCATCAGAATTGATAACGATGTAGGTCAATATCAGCCTATTAAAAGAGGTGTGAGACTGGGATGTGTAATGTCTCCAGATCTTTTTTTCCCTGTACAGTGAAAATATATTCAGAAATATAGAAGATATGGAAGGAATCAACATTGGGAGACGATACATCAATAACATTAGATATGCAGATGATACAGTCTTGATTGCAGACAATGAACAGAACCTGCAAAATTTAGTAGATGCGTTTGTTGCACACAGTGAACAACTAGGGTTAGAACTGAATATTAAGAAGACACAGATTATGGTTGTCACTGGGAAGAAGGAAATACCACAATGTGATATACGAGTAGATGGGCATAGTCTTAAACAAGTGAATCGATACTGTTATCTCGGCACAGTCATAACATCTGATGGGAGATTCCTTGAAGAGATTAGAACAAGAATTGCCATTGCGAAGGTAGCCTTTTGCAAGATGAAAAACATACTGACCAATAAAAAGATATCAATTGAAACGAGAAAAAGAGTGTTGAGGTGCTACATAGAACCTATACTTTTGTATGGATGTGAAGCGTGGACAATAAGCAGTCAAGCTGAAAAAACAGCTGATGGCTGTGGAAATGTGGTTTCTGAGGAAAATTCAAAGAATACCATGGACAGACAAAAAAACGAATAAACAAGTCCTTCAAGAAACAAATGAAGATCGTAAACTCATTAGAGACATTAGACGTAGACAGTCAACATTGTTTGGGCATATTATGAGAAGAAATGAATTGGAGAACTTGGTGACAACTGGCAAGATCGAAGGGAAGAGACCAAGGGGAAGACCGAGAAGTAAATACCTGGATGGCTTAGCCACATGGCATGGTCGAGAAAGGAACACGGAGCTGATCGACGTCTCTGGTGATCGAGTGAGATGGCAGAACATGACCGTCCACGCTTATCGGCATGGCACATGATGGATGGATGGTACCACGTCTGTCAGTTCACAACTAAGTTAAAACATCACGTCTCCGTTTCCAGTGCACATGGCTGCTGGTAGCCGCTGTCGTATTGTGGTTAGCACGATTACCTGTCAAGACAGTGGTCGTGATTTAATCTCAGAAGCAGAATTATTCCCCATCTCGCTCCCAATAGGGCTCTAAAGTCGACCCCTAAAATAGTCCAACATAATTTTCTAGAAATTTTCTTGAAGGGAAAGGAGACAAGGAAGGGAAATGGATACAACACCTCGTTTGTCGTGATCTAGAATATTCGATGGCTGATTCGTTACATGCCAAGGAAAGTGTCTGCTATAGGACTTTTATTTTTGTTGCTGTTGTTGATGTCTTGGCAAGTTTACGTTCAGTAGTTTGCCATAGCTTTCTGAATGACGGGCTCCCATACCAACAGGTTATAACACAATGCGACACGTCTGATGCCAAATCTGTCACAGCTGCGTTTCGAACGCCTGGTAAGCGGCTCACGAACCCCGTTCGCAAGCCTTTGGCCACGGAGACGGCGCTATAGGACTACCATTGTTTTAATTATCACATCATGTTATAATTAATTATTCTAGTATTCGTATGTGTGTGACTACTAACTTAATGCAAAACACGTGTCGACTGTCAGCGTATGTAGATTATATGTATACATGGCATGAGATTAGCTGTAGTAAAGATGTGAAAACCGATACACTGTTAATCATCATGATAAATCGAGGCATCAATCACGCATTGTGGATAATCTGGAACAGGTAAGGAAGAAAAGGGCATGATGAAAATTTTACTGTAGGGTTAGGAGATAAGAGATTGATGGAAAGAACTCTATGTGTTTCTCTTTGTTGCTATAGTACTTACTATTACAATCCTACGTATCATGCATATGTCCCCACAAAGTTACATTATGACTCTTTAATACAGTTGGAAACCCATTCTTTGTGAAAATATCTACTGTAAACGTATCCTAGATTGACTATATGTTGCTACATATCTCCCCCCCCCCCCCCTTCCCCCTCTTCCCCTTGCTTTATCCCCCTCTTTTCCCCCACACTTTTTTTCGCATATCCTTTACAGGACATTGCAGTCGACACCAGCAATTTTCAGCTGCTGTTGATGTCTTGGCAAGTTTTACGTTCAGTAGTTTGCCATTGCTTTCTGAACGACCAGCTCACATACCCTCCGTAAGTAACCAACGCGACTCGATCCGCTGCCGAATCTCGCGCAGCTGTGGTTCTTACGAGAGTATACGGGATTACGAACAGCGTCGTTAGCGCCTTCCCCAGGGAGACCGGCTTTTCCCATACTCCATACTATGTATTTCCATCACAAATAAGTGACAGTTGTCGAACTTTTATATAATGTTGTAGAACGCGAGATGTGGAGAAGCACGATTCCCTATTTTTAAAATTCGCATATCCTTTACAGGACATCGCTGTCAACAGCAGCATCTTTCAGCTGTCTGTTGATTTCTTGGCAAGATTACGCTCAGTAGTTTGCCATTGCTTTCTGAGCGGCCGGCTTAGTTATCCCACAAGTCACCAGCGGGGTAACCGCCTCCAGTTCTCGCCCTCTACGAGACTCTGCGTGATAAACGGGATTACGGAGAAAGTGGTGTAACCCCTCAGCCAGAGAGACCGGCATGATTGCCTATACCATTCGGAAAAGCAGTTGATAATGATGATATTTTCACATTTCCTATCTCCTGCAGCTTTGCCCTCTTACCTTCTCGACTGGCATCTCATCACTCCTCACCTCGCAAACTTAATCTTAGCCACTGTAAACGTTTACATGCCACTATTTCCTTCTCTCCCCCCCCCTCTCTCTCTCTCTCTCTCTCTCTCTCTCTCTCTCTCTCTTATCTCCTCTCTCTCTGTCTCTTATCTCCTCTCTCTCTCTCTCTCTCTCTCTCTCTCTCTCTCTCTCTCTCTCTCTCTCTCCTTTCTCTCATCTCACTGCACATTGATCCATTTAGTCCATAAGTACCCAGCTCCCCTCCTCAGTATGTTGTTCAGCATGTGGTGGCTGATGACATCAGTTTTGTGTTGGATTAATATTTTTCTTTGAAGAAGAAGAAGAAGAAGAAGAAGAAGAAGAAGGAGAAGAAGAAGAAGAAGAAGAAGAAGAAGAAGAAGAAGAAGAAGAAGAAGAAGAAGAAGAAGAAGAAGAAGAAGAAGAGAAGAAGACGATGACATTGTTAAGAGC